>PHNY01163134.1:8289-18814 GCA_003724115.2 Anethum foeniculum | reverse complement strand
TATATATATACTATATTATAATAGGCGAAACATTAAAAGTTTTGGAACAGATACTCACTTCTAAGGCTATAAGTCATATTAGTCAAAAAATACCAATTACCTTTTTCAACTAAAATATGTTACCTTTTCTATTTTTTCAGCTAAAACATGTTATTTTTCAAAAATATTACGGTGAACTAAAACAGCTCATTTTTCAAAAAATATCACGTGCAACTAAAATATATTTTTTTCCAAAAATATCATGGGCAATTAAAATATCGCTCTTTTCCGAAAATATCAACAACAAACCAATTAGCTTTTTTAAATATAACGTGCAACTAAGAATCTCTCTTTTCCAAAAAAATCTTGGAAAATTAAAATATCTCTCTTTTGCAAAAAATCTACACTAATCTATAATAGATGAAACATTGAAAGTTTTGGTTCAATGTTTTTCGCTTTTCGGTCTTTTATTAATAATATTATTATTATTAATAATAACTAATCAATTATATTTTTCAACTAAAATACCAATTACATTTTTCAACTAAAACATGTTAGTTTTTCAAATTTTTTTAGCTAAAACATCTCCTTTTCCAAAAATATCGGGTAACTAAAATATTTTTTTCCTAAAAATATCACGGACAACTAAATACTATCTTTTCCGAAAATATCACGGGCAATTCTATTTAATAAAGTAGAATAATAATAATAATATAATTATTAATAACTAACAAATTAACTTTTTCTATATGACGGACAACTAAAATGTCACTCTTTTCCAAAAATATCACAAACAACTAAAATATCTCTCTTTTTCAAAAATATCGCGGGCAAGTCTATTTAATAAAGTAGAATAATAATAATAATAATAATAATAATAATAATAATAATAATAATAATATAATTATTAATAACTAACCAATTATCCTTTTCATCTAAAACATATGATTTTTTTATTTTTTCGCCCAATCACTTTCTTTTCCAAAAATAACATTAGCAATAATATTTAATAAAATAAAATAATAATAATAAATAATATTAAAAATTTTAATTCAAGTTAAATTTAAAAATTATACAATATTAAAGAAAATTCGTGCATGACACGGGTTTAAGCTAGTATATAATAAAAAAAAAGTACACATAAATAAGTACCAATTTCATTTGATATTTAAAACTCTCAGTAAATTTGTAACTATTAATTTATCGAGAGTACAATATTTCCAATCCTCTTTATAATGCGGTTACAAATGTATTTATAGTCGGTCTTAAATGAGCTTATTAGGCTTAAGTCCGTGAGTGAGCCTAAAACCTAACATATATAGATGATAAATTTTTCCCGTTCCTATTATATTGATTCCAATTATATTAATTTAGATAGATTTTGTAACTATTGAAATGATTTTTATGAGGTGGGAGAGCAATAAAATAAAAAATAATACTTTTTTGTATATGATAAGTAGATATGGCAATTTTGGTATACGACACGTGAACACGCTATAAAACGACACGAATAATTAATGTTTGGGTGCGAAAATTTAATACACGAACACAAAAATACACTAATTTAATTAGTGTTGGGTTTGATTTTTAAAAATACGAAACGAAAGTACAGGGAATAAATAAATAAATAAATTTTAAAAATATATAATATTTATAATATAATTTATACATCTTATCTTTTACTAAATACACTAAATACAAATAAAATCTTCTATTTTTATATAACTTAGAGAAATATTATATATATATATTATATTTGACTAGTGTATTTTCTAACAACAAATATTGTTTTTCGTATATAATTCGTGTATTTCCGTGTATCAAATGGATAGACACGAATATATTAGTTCCGGGTTCGTGTCAACCAAATGGTACAAAAATACAAATTTAAATTTGGATTCAGTTTTAATATTTTGACACGAAAATAAAAAATACACGACACAAATGTACACGGCTATTGTTGTCCATTCTAATTATGAGACAAAGTTGTTACGGCATGACATCGAAGTTGGCAAGTTGCTGAGGTCGTCTTGTATTCAATACTCCCTCATAACCTTTTATTCTTGGTTAGTTGTGACTTTTAATTGTTCAATTTACCGAATTTTAACTGAAATTTATACTTATTATATAATTTAAAAAAAGTAAAAACACATAAACTACATTTGATCATTTTATATGTAATTTTACATTATTCAAGAATAATAAATAGATAAATTTTAATCATCAAATTAATTAATTTGATCACTAAAAGATCAAAACAATTAAAAAGGGACCCGGCTTCTAAAATAATATAGTCAACGTGATATATAAAATTTTCTCATAATGTTGTCCCAATTATAAGGTCGATGACCAAAAATACAAGCCCGTTTCCTATCTCCCTTGCAGTAGTAAATTTGATCAGCAATGTCAATGACCTACATGTTGACGGTGTTGGGACTGGCACTGTTCTGTCCTCAAATTGCTGTTTACGCCATTCATGAGCGCTTCAATGTAAGAACCTTACATATCTTTTAGTTACATAAACATATTTGTATATACGTTAATGTACACTTGTAACTTCATTATCCAGAAAAATTTGCTGATTTGCTGCTTGATCGTGGCTTTTTTGGGATACGCTCCTGGAAGAGTCTACGCACTCGGTGAAATTCTGGTTGCAATTATGTCTGAAGATGGTCATGATATGTTCGGTACAAAATTACTTATGCTTTTAATTTCATTGGCATACACAGTCAATCGGTGGTCGGAAGTAGGACCTTACTTCTTCACAAACAAAAAAAACATATGATCGGACAAGCCTTTCACATACAAACCAGCACTGCTAAGTGCTAAGTATGTCCATCATCGTAGTTTTTATGTTTATATTTGTTTCCGTTGGGTTTTCTACTGTAAGCAGTTCTTGATTGATTTTCATTTCTTGCAGTTGATTATTTATGTATTGAATCTTTGTATGCCTTTTCCTTTCATCTATATTCACTGTTTCGATGTTTAGTGTCCACCGAATCATGTGTATAAATTGGCTATTTTGGTGTATAAACTTGTTAGAATTTGTCATTTAAGTTTGTGAACTTATTTTGAATGCAGGAGTTTGCAATTGTTTAAGGGTGCTAATCCTTATCAACCGGGTGTTATATAAGCCTTATCTAACACACTGCTCCAGAATTCTTAGATCATTATTTTAAGGGTCCAGATTGAGTTTTTATTTTTTTGCCTTTTCGCAGAAAATTTCCGCGGATCGGACTTTTACCTTTCCGCGGAAAGAGGAAAGTCCGATCCGCGAAAATTTCCGCGAAATGTAAAAAAAAATGTTTTAATTTGAACCCTTAAAATATAGATCCGACGCCCCTGGTGCAGTGTGTTCTATAAACTCTCCCTGGCCCTCGGTTGCCATGGAACATGACTCTTCTTTAAAAGGTTACGAACACTCGGTTGATGATCATTTTGTAAACACACTCAGTTGACAACATTTGACAAGTTCACCCACAAAATAACCAAATTTATCGTTTGTACCGTTGATCTATCATGTTCGTTTAGAAAGTTGAATGAACTTGTTTACATTCTTGAAGCGATACCATGTGAGATACTTTAAACTCCATCTTCTTATTTTTTCTACAGTGGTAATTAATATTTTTTTAGAAAATTATAATATTAAATATCGATCATAATTCTCGCATATTTTTAATTAAATACGTGTGATGGCCTTCTTCCACATCTTACAACCTACGATTACGAGCCGATGGAATCCCCAACCTGCGGCTCTGCAGGTCCCCTCCCTCTTAGTCTATTGACCACAATTTCACAAGAAACGTTCCGGACATTAAGCCTCACAAGCCAAAGACAGCATTTGGCTCGTGTAGGCCTCTACGCCTATCCTTATCCACCTGTCTAACTTCCTGCCACCACGTGCCTTACCCGATACTTAGTCATTTAGCTCACTTCCCTTTTTCTCCCATGTCCTCGCTAACTCTGGCATGTCATCACCGTTAAAGAAAGAAAAATAGAGTAAAAAAACCTAAGATTATTAGCCATCAACGTGTTTTTATATTTTAAGTGTATGAAAAATATTGTTCGATACTAATTTTAGATAAATTTTCTTTTAATAAATTTAAATTATTCATGATTGTTCAAATTATCTTTATTGGCGGTTATGATTTTCGTAATTTAGAAAATATTCATAGAAAAAATATGTTAATAGATTTGTAAGTAATTATTTGACATAAAAGTCTTAGCGTGCATAATTTTATGCACTTTAGTATTCATTCGAGAATTAAAAGAAACCATGTATATGCTATATATTGGTATGTAGAAAATAAATTTTAATTATTTTACAAAAAAGTCATTCAAAACAAAAGTTGAAAAAGTATAACTCCTTTTTATATGATAATCTACTTAAAATTATAACTTCCCGGTGAGGATATTATTTTAGAGGGGCTTTTTTATAGTTTGATTTTTCTTGATAAATGTATAAATTGATATAAAGTATAGTGAAGCTCACTGGATAATTCTTTGAAACCTTAACCAATAATACATGACATTTTACCTAATAAAGTTTTTTAAATACCATATAAATCAATATTAATTAAATGTTGGTGTCCTATCTGTCTCAGCTTCACTAACTAAGCAATTTGTTTTCACAAAAACATAAATGTCAACTACATTTCTGCTAGAATATTTTTATTAAATTAAATAAATCTAAAACACATCTCCATTCTCCATGGATTAACATTGACACGCCTATATTGACCCAGCAAATTCACGAAAGGACAAAAATATTATTTTTATATTATTTATTATTTAATAGAAATAGATAGAAATGAACGACAAACAACAACAATAGACACAACACAAAGCAACATTTAAAACCAAACATCAACGAATTACACGACTTACAAAACCATCAATGGGAGACAAAGGTGGAGGAACAGACACCGAGTCAGGAACGAGATCAGATTGGTCCGAGTTAACTCACGAGTGCCTCGTCAACATCTTAACTCGACTCACCTTTGAAGACCGATGGAAAGGAACCATGTTGGTTTGCAAGTCATGGCTACACGCCAACAAGGAACCGTGTCTTAACTCGGTGTTTGATTTACAATCTAATTTCGACTCGGTCACTGAGTCACCTCGCTGGTGGGACCCCCGGTTTGAAAATAAAATAGATAACATGCTAAGATCCGTTGTGAATTGGGCCGATGGGTGTCTTACTCAAATTCGGGTCAGCCACTGTTCCGATAGGGCTCTTAATCTGGTGGCCCAAAGGTATATTCTTCTTTACGTAAATTTACAATTTTACAAAACAGTCTCGATTAGTGAATATTCCATTAACGAGTAGGAATGGCAAACGGGTCGGTCGAAACGGGCTTGGCAAAAATCAAATCCGAACCCGAACCCGAACCCGATTAAACCCGATTCGGTAAATCCAAACCCGAACCCGTCGGATTTCAATCGGGTAAGGGTTAAACCCGAAACCCGAAAAATTCAAAAAACCCGAACCCGAAAAACCCGAACCCGATAGAAACATTATAAATTAATACATATATATATATAATATTATTTACAATATTATTGAAATTATAATATAATTAACATTATATATTATAAATATATGACTATAAAAATTGCACTATAATTAACATTATATATATATATATATATATATATATAATATTATTTATAATTTAATACGGGTTTCGGTTCGGGTTCGGGTATCCATCGGATCGGTACAAATTGCATCCCTATTAACGAGTATAATTTTCGTCTAATGAATAAAATAAATAAATAAATTTCTGTACTAGAAGGTATATTCATATTTCGGAATTTAAGTATTGAACTGGAATAAGATTGTGATAAATCACACGCCTATGTATTTATATATTTTTGATGACATGGCTTTTTGACTCTCGTTTAGATTTGTTGTTGATCATTTCATTTAGTGGCAAATAATTTTAGGGTGATAACACGCTAATGATTTTAGATTGACGGGTTACTTGATATGAGCCCGGCTTAGGAAGGGATTTCTGCAATTTTTATTGTATGTTTTGCTTAAGAGAAAAATGTAAACTGTATTTTTTCCAAAATTGTTGAAGTGGAGAATGATTCTCAGTTCTCACGTTTTCTCCAACTTAAACCGTTATGTATAGGCTACTTGTCCATATGTAACATCAGGTTAGGCAGTGTTTTTTTTTTTAAAAAATTACTGTTCATCCGTTAATTATTAAAATTTGTAAATCTTTTTTATTTTAGTTTACATGTTTGACTTTTAATTAATAAACCAGAACACATTTGCTCATATGGAAGGGCAGGGTTAGATTTAAGTACACCTTGTATTTACTTGCAAGAATAGGGAAATTGTGTGACAGTGTGAGTGTAATGGTTGCAGGTTATGGAGTATATATTTTTTTGTTTAATTTGATTTTCTAATTTCACGCATGCTTTAATTTTTAGTTTAGGAACTTGTATGTAGTTACTTTAGTCTGGCTTGTTAGATGAAACTAACTTTCAAGGTTTTGATATATTATTGCCAATACTACTAAATTAATGCTTCACATTTCTTAATGTTAGGGCCTAGGGGTCACAACTAGATTTTATTGTATCTGTTCAGTGCTGTTGCTAAGGTTTTAATCTTTTTTCGAAGTTAAATATACTAGTATGTGTGTGTATTGAAATTTGAATATTATTAGCATAATATATGACCAACTGTTCTAAAATGATGTCTGTAGTCTTCCTTCTACAATTTTTTTTAATCATTCCTGTGTCAACTAATTAGTCTGGCTTAACTAATTATACAGGTGCCCAAACCTTCAAGTTCTTTGCATCAAGAGTTGTCCTAATGTAACTGATGAATCCATGGCAAAGATATCTTCGGGGTGTCCTAAGCTCAGGGAGCTTGACATCAGCTACTGCTACGAAGTATCTTATAAGACACTCGAGTTGATCGGGGAAAAATGCCTTAACCTCAGAATCCTGAAGAGGAATCTGATGAATTGGCTGGATCCTTCCCAACATGCTGGAATTGTACCTAATGAGTATCTTAATGCCTGCCCTCAAGATGGGGACACAGAGGCTGCTGCAATCGCAAAACATATGCCTCATCTTTTGCACCTTGAAATTCGTTTCTCCAAATTATCTGCTAGAGGGCTTCTATTGATCTCTAAAGGGTGCTCAAATCTTGAGTTCCTGGATTTGTCTGGATGTGCAAACGTGACTAGTCGAGATATTGCAAATGCATCCAAACAGTTGAAGAATCTGAAAGATATCAAGAAACCTAATTTCTACATCCCCAGATCGGTTTTTCAACCTGACAGGTATGGCCACTGGAGTCTGTATGATGAGCGGTTTCAGACTGACGTATTCCGAATATGACTAAGGGGGATTAAAGAAGTGGGAATACTATTATCAGGGATTGAGTACTTTAACTAGCAATATGAATAACCTGCTGAGTAACAAACTTGGTAGTTAAAGTCTCATAATCTGAATTGAAAACTATGTCTTTCTACTGTCCATAATATGTTGCAAGTTACTTGTGTTTAAGGTCCCCTTGTTTTTTGCAATCTTTTGTATAGCTACTTGCGTTTTGAGTTGCTGTTGCTATATGCTACACAGCTTACTTCCTGTAAAAATAAAGTACTTTGTTTTACTTTCCTCCATATTGCACATAATACATGTTATAATAATGATTCGTCGAAGCAGGTTTCGCTTTTCTTTAAACTTGAATCTTTGCAGCAATTTCAATATTTGCGGTTCACCTTTTGTGTTCCAACGTTTTATTTTTGAACAATATATCTAAGAACAAAGTAAATTGTATGTTTTGTGGGGTGGGATTATATTCGCAAACTTGTGAGTATTCTTGTACTGTAACTCATTATCAGAGATGTAATACTTGACATGTATCGTGTAAAATATTTAAAGAGTGCATGTCTAATGCATATATTCGCCACTACATATTTTAATACAAGTCTGGTAATTAAAGTAAGTATCTACAAGTGCCTTGTACATCATTCATGGGAGCACATAAGATTATTGTATTACAGACGAGAAACAATAAAAGCATAAAGCAAAGCAACCAGTTGTCTGAGTCTGTCAATGGAAAAGGAAAAAAGTGATCATGTTGGAAGAACAGGACCAGATTGGTCTGACTTGACCCCTGAGTGCCTGATCAACATACTCTCCAGACTCACCTTGGAAGATCGATGGCGAGGAGCTATGTTGGTCTGCAAGCCATGGCTACAAGCCAACAGGGAACCATGTCTCAACTCAGTCTTCGATCTCCGGTCTCACTTTGATTCGACCACAGAGTCACCACTCTGGTGGGACACTGGGTTCGAATATAAGATAGACAACATGCTTAAATCCGTTGTACTTCAGGCGGATGGCTCTCTCACTGAAATTCAAATCAGCCACTGCTCTGACAGGTCACTCATTTTGGTAGCACAAAGGTATGTAATTTTTTATATAGATTTAAAGTTACTATGATGCATATATACTTGTATGTTGCTTGTGTTGAAGTGTAAACTATCTTAGTTCTTAAACTACAAACATATGAACGGTGAATTCTATATGCATTTGGTGAATTTTGAATCTGTTGGCAGCATAATAGTCGACTGACTGTGCCCTTAGTCACTCTTCCTTTCATATTATCATTCTTCTGTTATTCCCATGCCGTACCAATGCAGGTGTCCGAACCTTCAAGTTCTGTGTATCAAGAGTTGCCCCAATATTACAGATATCTCTATGGCTAAGATAGCTTCTGGATGTCCTAATCTCAGGGAACTTGACATTAGCTTTTGCTATGGAGTATCTTATAGAACTCTCGAATTGGTCGGAAAGAACTGCCTTAACCTCAGAATCCTGAAAAGGAATGTGTTGAATTGGCTAGATCCTTCCCAGCATGCTGGAATTGTCCCTAATAAGTATCTTAATGCCTGTCCTCAGGATGGGGATACAGAGGCTGCTGCAATTGCAAAATATATGCCCCATCTGTTGCACCTTGAAATTCGTTTCTCAAAATTGTCTAGTAGAGGGCTTATATTGATTTCTCAAGGGTGCTCGAACCTTGAGTTTATTGATGTGTCTGGATGTGCAAATGTGACTAGTACTGATATTGCAAATATACCCTTTCAGTTAAAGAATTTGAAAGATATAAAGAAATCGAACTTTTACATCCCCATATCGTTTTTTTAAACCAACGGGTATCGCCACCGGAGTCTGTATGATGACCGGTTCCAAGCTGCTGTCCCCCGAACATGACTAAAGGGTGGAAAAAGTGGCAACATAAATATGCAGGTAACTGGCTGAGTACCTCTTCCAGGCTTGGGTAGTTTAAGTCTCGCAAGTAATGTTTTTCTACTGTCAACAAGTATGTGTAAGGCACTTGTGTTCAAGCTTCCATCGTTGTATATGAAGCTTTTATTATCTTTCAAGCAGCTTCTTGAGTTTCAGCTTCTATTATAATATGCTGCATAGGTTGGGTTCACTTCGCAGGAATGGAATTAGGCTAGAATGGAATGGAGAAAAGAATGGAATGGCTAAGGAATGGAATAGAGAAGGAATCATTCCATTCTTGCGTTTACTTCCCATATTTTTTTTTGAGGGAATGGAATGAAAAATGAAAAAAAAGTTTTGGAATATTTTTTTTAAAAAATTTTTTTGAGGAAAAAGATTATTAGGAAAATTTTTCCCGAAAACAGTTTTTCAGAAGAAAAAAAATTCTTGAAAAAAATTTTAGCGGAAAAATATTCTCGGAAAAAATTTCTCATGAAAAAATTTTTCGAAGAAAGATTTCTGGGAAAAAAATTCTCAGGAAAACGTTTTTTGGAAAAAATTTCCCAAAAAAATGTTTTGAGGAAAAAAACTCGAAATAGTTTTTTGGAAAAAATTTTTCGGGAAAATGTTTTCAGTAAAAAAAAAATTCTCGAAAAGTTTTTCGGAAAAAAATTCTCCGAAAAAAGTCTTTTGGAAAAAAATTTCCTGGAAAAAAGTTTTTCGGGAAAAAATTTCTCGAAAAAAAGTTTTTCAGAAAAAATTTCCCCAAATAAAGCGTTTGGAAAAAAATTCTTAAAAAAAGTTTTTCAGGAAAAAAATTCAGGAATTATCGGAAGAATTTCTCAAAAAAAGTTATTCAAGAAAAAAATTCTCGGAAAAAAGTTTTTCGGATAAATTTTCCCTAAAAAAAGTTTTTCGGGAAAATATCTCGAAAAAAAAATGTTGAAAAAAAATTTTCAAAAATTTTTTTACGGAAAAACTTTTTCCCAAAAAAGTCTTCCAGGAAAAATTTCTCGAAAAAGTGTTCAGTAAAAAAAATTCCGGAAAAAGTTTTTTTGAAAAAAATTTCCCGAAAAAATTTCGCAAAGAAAAGTTTTTCGGAAAATATAACCGATAACTTCTTGGTCTATTGGTGCAACCCTCCTTTCCTTGCCAGTGTTGTGTTTGATCATTTTAGTTTTGTGGAAGACAGGATATGTTAATTATAAAAAGAGAATGAAATTATTATTCTGAAATCTATACTATATTATAATAGACGAAACATTGAAAGTTTGGTATCTGTTTTTTT
>PHNY01163118.1:3724-24462 GCA_003724115.2 Anethum foeniculum | reverse complement strand
AGGTAATAAGTTAGTTATTAGTAATATTTATATTTAAGTAACTCGTAATATTTTTGGAAAGAAAGTTGTTTAGTTGAGGAAAATAAAAAAGGTAATAGGTTTTACTTAAAAAATGTAATTGGTTTAAAAACTAATTAAGTGAGGGTAATTAAGTAAAAATAATAAAATTATTAAGTAAGGGTAATTAAGTAATTTTAGCGAGTACCGTACCGTACTGACCGACCGACCAGCTACCAAACTTTTAATGTTTCGTCTATTATAATATAGAATAGATTAGCTAAAATGAATTATAAATAATTAAATCAAATTAAAGTTTTTGAAAATAATAAAGAAAATAAATTTTGGAATTTTAAAAATAATCAACTGAATAAGTTTTGGATAAAAAAAAATGAATTTTCAAAACTTTAAATCAAAAACAAGTTCTTTGGCTTTCAGTTGGGAAAAACCAGAACAAATGCCCCTTGTCAAGAACCCTGCCGGATTTTGGTTGAATGTGACCGGAATATACACCGGAAATCTGGGTTTCCAGAACCCGGCCGAAAACCCGGCCACTTTCAACAACTTCCGGCGAGTCCCCAACCCGACCAAAACCCCTTGTTTCATCACGCTTATCTACACAAATCCATTCCAAACCACTCTACAATCATCCAGAAACACATCTGGACCAACAGAACTTCTAAACGAAGCCGAGGACAAAGAATCCGGCGAATTTGCCATTAAAACTGATGAACACGAATAATTTTCCGGCGAAAACTCGTTTTCACTAATTATTCAACCAAAATCAACAAACAATACATGAAAACGAAGCTTGCAACATATCTAATCTATCCATGGCAATCAAATTAACAAACGATGAACATATTGGCCGGAAAAACAATTTCAAAAATCCAGCGAACCCAAGAACACGACCTATAGCTTCCAACAATCAAACAATCATAAAACTTACATCAATAGACTCGGTTAATCATGGTAAAGCTTAATCAATCAATAAAATCACCGGAAAAACAGTGAATAATCATAATTGATTTCGATCGAAATCGAAAATTAACAAAAACACAAACTAGCCAACCTTAAACGATGATACTAGTATAGATTTGTAGAGCTTTTCACAAGCTTTAATTCGAGTATTCAAGCGTCAAAAATGGTTGGGTAATTCTCTCAAAATCAAAGATCAAAGTTTAAGAATGGATTGAGCTTTTCAAACCTTATCTGAAAATTCTGAGAATATCTGATTATTTTTCTAATTTTTGTAAAATTAATAATTCATTTTGTGGCTATTTATATTTTCGGAAAATAAAGCCCCCGTAAATCAATTTAACGATGCTTGGATCATTTAGTTACAATAACTGGCCCGAAATATTTATTTTGATGGGAAAATAATATTTTTAAATAAATATAAAATTTATATCAAAATTCCCCATATTTAACATACGATTCAAAAATGTAATAATAACGAGCTGACGAACCTTTTTCGATTTTATAAAAATGAAAGTACAAATTTCGAGGGGTTTGACGTCCTGGTAGGATCCCGGTCCGATAATTTTTTTCAAATCGAAATATTTTCTAAATTAACAACAACCCCCGAAAATAATTATAAAATATTCAACCTCTTGTAAAACGAGACGGAACGTGCATAAACCACATACGCTACTTTAAAATGAATTTAATGAACGTATAATTCCATATAAATGCATTTTAAACACGTAGCAATTATCAGAAAAATACGGGACCATGGAAAAAATCTACGCATAATATTTTTAATTCTTAAATATTTTAAAATTAAATTAAACACATAAAACAGTTATCATATTGACCCACTTAAAATTAGGGATGCAACATACTTGGATAAAATATCCACCATTTTATTCCTTCCAATTTGGAAAATCACATAAAAACATCCAAATAATAATAAAATTAAATTCTAAAAAATACAGGATATTACAATAGCGCATTAGCACCCTTGTGTAATCCTTGGTTGTTATTTCATGTATAAAAATATGTTTGTTATTTTCAAGTTTCAATTTCCATTCCATATTACAATTGACACATAGGGGCATTTAGATCATGAAATTTGAACCCGGTTAATGGAATTCAGGATGAGATTCTAAAAAATTATTCATTTTCCATAGAAGAAATGTGAAAATTGGCTTATAAAAAAATTATTTACTTATTTATCCAGATTAAGAGTAAAGTAAGAAGATAGCTGAACTTGTAACAATAATCTTGAGTAGTGCACAGAAGTTAAAGATTATTCTGGAGTATCATATCAGTTCAGTGTACATGAATTTATAGAAAATCAAAGCTATAAGCTACGATTTTAAAAAGTTATAGTCATTACAAAGCTAAGTAAGTTCAGTTTAAGACATCTAATAAAAATTTTACACATTGTAATTCATCTCTGGAAACTCTAAACAGTGACATTCAGGTTCCAGAAAATATATTTAAACTGCATCTGTTGGGTTTCAACCCAAATGGGTTCTATGGGCTTGGTGATACAAGACATAATTGGATTTGGTAATAATTGTATGAGTAGACAATTATTATCATAATTGAATTGAGTAATAATTGTATGGGCAGACAATTATTATTGTAATTGGAGTAGGTATGTCTTGGTGGTTAAGTTTGGGGTGGCTATAGATACATAGTCATATTGTTTGATAGGAATAACGAATACTTAAAATGTAGCCTTAGGTATTATTTGGGAGATGCTTGAGCATTGTTTGGCTCAAGTATCGGGTTTGGAACACCATTGAGGTGTTATTGTTTGATTGTATACTTGAGCATTGTTTGGCTTAAGTATCGGGTTTGGGAAACCGTTGAGGTGTTATATATTGATGTATTATTGATAATTGTTTGGATTAATAATACAAGTTTGGGACGTGTTTGCTGCGTCATATATGTATTGTGTTCGTGCTCCGCATTGATATATTGAATCTCGTATGTGTGTGTGTGTGTGTTTCCTCCTAACATGTGGTATCAAGAGCCGAGGTTCGTGTTCGTGATGATTTGGGTTGGAGGAAAATTCGAGGTTCAATTTGTATGGTGGAGTACGCTGATGGATTTGCTGACAAAGTTACGTGCGGTTTGACGGTTGACTTGTACCGTGGATCAATTTGTTCGGACTCGAGATGGAAGAAGATGGAAGATATCATTGTCATTGCTTCAATGGCTTGATCAACCGAGTGAAGATTTTGGATGATGTTGTTGTTCTTTTTCAGGAGGCCGAAGGATTGTGAAAGCAAGGATCGGGTGACTCAACGGATGGAAGGGCACTCGTGGTGGTTGATGCACGTGATTTTGTAGATGAATATGCCGTTATGATGAAGAACGGTAGTTTGGAGGTCGTTATACGGGTTTAGTGATTCTCAAAAGTTTGAAGAATGAGATGAAAAGATTCTTGTTCGAGGGGAGGCATCGGCGAATGGACGTTGATGTTTCGATGGTTATCGTTCAATCTGATATGGAGTATTGGGTTGAAGGGGAGGATTGTTAGGTTTCAACCCAAATGGGTTCTATTGGCTTGGTGATACAAGACATAATTGGATTTGGTAATAATTGTATGGGTAGACAATTATTATCATAATTGAATTGGGTAATAATTGTATGGGCAGACAATTATTATTGTAATTGGAGTAGGTATGTCTTGGTGGTTAAGTTTGGGGTGGCTATAGATACATAGGCATATTGTTTGATAGGAATAACGAATACTTAAAATGTAACCTTAGGTATTGTTGGGGAGATGCTTGAGCATTTTTTGGCTCAAGTATCGGGTTTGGAACACCATTGAGGTGTTATTGTTTGATTGTATACTTGAGCATTGTTTGGCTTAAGTATCGGGTTTGGGACACCGTTGAGGTGTTATGTATTGATGTATTATTGATAATTGTTTGGATTAATAATACAAGTTTGTGACGTGTTTGCTGCGTCATATATGTATTGTGTGCGTGCTCCGCATTGGTATATTGAATCTCATATGTGTGTGTGTGTTTCCTCTTAACAACATCTTCACCATCTAAATAGTGATTACATCGTGTCCTCTTTCCAAATCTTTACCGTCTTATCGGCTTCACATGCAGTGGCGGAGGGAGATAGGGGCTGGTAGGGACACCAGGCCCCCACTAGATTTTATAATTTTTTAATACACATATGTATAATATATATGCATATATAATACTTAGATAGTTGACTTTGTCAAGGAGGGTATTTATTTAGTTTTTACAATTGAAAATCTTCAGCCTCAAGGGTAAGGGAGATTGAGTGATATTTCAACAATTTTCATCATCCACCTTTAATCTTTTTATGGAGCTTTTAACAATTTTCATCATCCACCTTTAATCTTTTTATGGAGCTTTTTTTTTGACTAATATGGCTTAAAGCCTTACAAATGAGTATTGGGACAACAGAGGATAAACCATTAACCACTTGGGCTATCCAATCGTGCTCATCTTTTTATGGAGCTTAATCATCATCCATCCGTGGCTTCTTGGTTGTTTCATATCATTCTTTTATTTTCTTTCCAACCAAAATATTAAACATGTATGTTTTCCATCTTTATTAATAACCTTTTCTGCTATGAATTTTATTGAAAGTATATTTCGAAATGCAATAAGAGATCCTTGGTTAAATGAATGTCTTGTGAAATACATCGAAAGGAAAATTTTCGAGACTATAAGTAATGAGGCAATCATGCACAAGTTTCAAGATAAGACATAGAAGAACATGAGAATACTACTATTAATTGTAAAATATGTAAATTATACTATTTTTTGTTATAAACTATTATCTATTATAATGTTTTACGAAAATATTTTGGCCCCCACTAAAATATATGGCTGACTTCGCCACTGTTCACATGTCACCAGTCTTGAACCTGTGACATCAAATGAGGCAGCATAGATTGCAGCTTCGCAGTCCAGGGAACCAGGTTGAACTTTTGACTTAATTTGTTGAAAATTTTGGCCAGTCTTCCAGTCCCAAAACCAGAGATTTCCGTCATCACCTCCAGTGACCATCAAACCATCCATATGCCTTGAAGCCATGTTATGCATCATTGAATTTCTTGATGCTGTCAGGTGAGGCTGATGCAAAACTATCCTCAACTGGATGTGGAACCAGTGCTCCTACAAACTTTTAATGGTGTGTTAGATTTGCCATTGTTTTTCCATATAGAATGTCCCAAAACTTTATAGTGGTATCATGGGAGCCTGTTACAACTTGTGGATCTGTAGACCTAGTAAAAACTGAACAAACTGTGTTATCATGCCCCGAAAGTGCATGTATTTGGACCTTGGTGCGAATGTCCCACACACGACATACAGAATCACGGCCTCCAGTGACCAAAACATCAATTGTTTGGAAGCTCTACTATGTTCGTAATTACAAGACTTATCATATTCCCAATAGAAGTGGGAACAAAACAAAAACTAAATATCTTATCCTAAAGTCAATAAATTTTTTATAGCCCTCGATTATACAACTCTATCTGTTCCTAGAGTTTTACTCGTACTCTTATGTACCGAACTACCAACTCATACATACTTATTAGTAGTCTTTATAATAAAATAAAATTAAAATATTAATACAAAATTACTTATTTCTCCTTTATATAAATTACATGGTATTATTATTAATACTTAAATTTAGGTACACAAATTGTAAAAGATATTATTGTATAATTTTATATTTATGAGGTAAATTAGTTATTATTATCATTTCCTAGATCGATTGTGCAATATTAGCCTATTTATAATATAGATAATCGATATATTTATTTAGAAAAGTGCACTGTTAAAAGTAATACTAGTCATTCATTTTTTATATTACTCTTAATTTTGAGCACTAATTTTTAGATGTTACACATATAAATAATATACATATATTTCTTTTCATCTTTCCTACGAATTCGCGGGAAATAAATTTTTATCAAATTATAATCTCTGTCCATTTTTCAGATCTATTTATATTATATCGATTCAGTTTCGGTTTCAAAAACATCAGTTCAATTCTTATCGGCTCAGTTTCAATTTAAAAATCAGAAAAAATAAAAACGATAAAAAAGTTATAAGTTGAATCAACAAAACTTAATTAAAAAATTAATTTTATATCTTATGTAAAATTGCACGGTCTAGTAAAATTCATATATTATTGCAATTTCTACAAGTTGCAACATGAAAATGAATTTTTTTAAGAGATGTGTGCTCGTGAGTCCAAACTCGGAACACAGCACCAATTTAACTATAAGTAGAGATGCACAGAAGGCCCATCGGGTCGTGTTTTATCCAGACTTTAAAATATCCAGTTTTTTTAGAAACGGATCAGATCGAGGCTTTAAAGATCGGGCAGGACCGAGCTTTCTCTAAAATATGAGGCCCGTTATAGGCCCACGGGTCGGGCCAGATCGGGTTGAACCAAGCTTTTATCCTGATTTTTTATTTATATATTATATTAGTTTATATTTTGAAAATAATATCTCGAACTATGAGAGAAAATAGTTTAGATACCAAAACAAATAATATTCTTTAATATTACATTCAACGATACTCATTTATTAACCTAAAACTTTAAGGATTGTTATTTCCTTTTAACAAATCGAGAAACTAACCAAATATACTTTAGTTCCTTCTGGTTGTATAATATAGTTTATTAAAATTTATTAAAAATAGTATATTTTTAAATTTTATATAATAAAAATTAGATTATTATCCGGATTTTTAGAAAAGCCCAGGCTTTTATCTGGGCCGAACCAGCTTTTTATCCGGACTTTTTTAAATCCGGATTTTTCGAGTTTCGGGCTGGGCCGATTTTGAAGAAAAAAGGAGTGCCGTTTAAGGCCCACGGGCCGGTCGAACCTGACCGGGCTTTTTTTTCAAATCAGGCTTTTTGAGCTTTTTTCCAGATCGATCTGATTAGATTTAGGGTTTCGGTTTTTTTGAACATCTCTAATTATAAGTGTTGAATATTACAGAAATATGGACATCTCTTTGAACTGCCTAACTACTTACATACAGTATTAAATTTATCTTCCAGAATAACATATTTATTAATTCTAAAGTTTATATAACTTATGTAACTTATATAATACTCCCTCCGTCCCATAATGTATGAGCTCGTTTGACTAGCACGTTTTTTAAGAGATTAATACTTGACTTAATGTGAACCACAAAAATGAGTTATTGGATGTTAAAGTAAGTGTTTATATGGATGTGTGGTTGTGATAATCTTAAATGATACTATAAATGGGAGGTTCATTCTTTTTGGGACGTCCAAAAAAGGAAAGTGGCTCACATAAAATGGAACAGAGGGAGTATATATTAATAATCGGTTCGGTTGGAATCTATAACCGGAACCGGACTCTTTATATCGGTTCAATTTTTTATTTTTCGGTTTCGGTTTTAGTCCGGGTCGATTTAATCCGAATGAATTTTGACCAACTTTTACCAGTTTTGGTTCAGTTTTGATTTTTTGCTCGACCTAGTGTGTCGATATTTACAACATTTTTTTATCCCCAACAAAACTCTAATAAAATTCAATCTCGGAGATTTGCAAAATAATAACTATTCTTTTCAATACTATTAAAATTATATATATGTTATACAAACTTTTAAAATTTTCAATTAAATAAAGCTAAATGGTTTTTTCAAAAATATAAAATAAATAAAAAAGCTAATTACAAGGCTACACCGCTATAGGCTTACAACATTGTACTTTAAAAAAGACACATGAGTGGAACTGTGGACGTACTTGTCTAAATTCTGGTGTTCCCCAAATTATCATATATACAGATAAACTCACTCTTACAATTAGCAGAGGAGTTCAAATAGTCAAGAATTTGAACACAAAAGACACGTGCGAAGAAAGTACAATACAAAATCAAGAAAAGGGCTAGGGTTCTGGAAATGGAAAAAGACAAGGGTTCTCTGAAATATCTGCAATAACTGTATGTATATGATGATGATGCAAATAAGAAAAAAGAGGATGATGAAGATGAGGCATTAGGGGCTGAAGGATTCGACGAAATTGAGTTTGTTGACATCAATTCGTTATTTGAGGTTCAAGATTTTGGTGAAAATGATGTGAATCCTCATGTCATGAATCTTGAGATGAAACATCATGAAAAGGATGATATTGTACATTCACAAGAAGAAGATGTTGATGATGATGAAGATGATAAAGGCTCTCTCGAATTTCAGAGGTTGTATGATCTTGCTTTCAAGAACAAGAAAATAGGGGCAAAATGTGATGTTCAAGAAGATGATGATGCTGCCGAAGATGATGATGCTGATAATCAAGAAGGGGGTGTTGACCAGGTGCAAGAACAGCAGGAAGTTGAAATTGAGATTGAGTATAAGAAACTTTAATGTGTATAAATAATTAATAAGAAATTTTATAATGGTTATATATTATAAATAAATAGACTTTTGTTGAAGCTAGTTTACAAAATTCTTGATTTTTAGGGGGGGGTTCTTCCTATAAATGTATATTGGAGGTTTGAGGTTTCTTGAATTTGGTGGCGGTTCTTGAGGCTAAAATGCAAATTAGGAGGTTTCTTGATTTTTGATGGTGGTTTTGGAGGTTTAAGATGTTAATGGTTGGTATCCTGAATTTGATGATAGTTTTAGAGGCTTAAAAATTTAAAAATGGTAATTGTGAAATGTATTATGTTCAAAAGTTTCAATCTGAAGATATTTTGTGGATTTGTTGTTGGTATTGATTTTTCAGTTGAGAAATATGAATTAATTACATATTGTTGGAGAATTTATAATCTGATGGATTATTTAGTTAACCTATTAACTATATAAGTATCTTCTTCTGTTAGATCTGTTGCTCTATTAGGTTTACAACAGAGTTTTATATATTGCTTGGAATTATTTTCATAAGGTAAATTATGTATTGAATATATTGTTTGAGAATGAATTATATCAGTGATTCATTCGTCTCTTCTTCTCTTAGATATGCTTTGATGAAACGGTAAATTCTATAGATTTTTTATATATTTCTGTTAGGTTTACAAGAATTTTACTGCGAAATTTCTTAGAATTAGGAAACATCATACTCCGATGATCCGATAAATACTATAGATTTTTTAAAATATTTATTCTTACTGGGAGATAAAATAACCAAGCCAATCACAAGTTTTTTTACCTCTGTGGAGGCTTGTATAGTGCATTCACGTAGACAGCTTCATTCAATCTCATTTTGACCATAGTAGCTATGACATTTCGGTATTTCTTTCAAGTATTGTTGATATCCGCTATTTGTTTAAGGTTCAAGATTTTGGAAAAAAAATTGAAAGGGATGATATTGTACATCCACAAGAAGAAGAAGATGTTGATGATGATGATGATGATGATGATGATGATGGCTCACTAAAATCTCAGATGTTGTATGATCTTACTTTCAACAACAAGAAAATGGTGGCAAGTTGTGATGTTCAAGAAAACGACGATAATGACGATAATAATGATGGGGATGATGAGTTAATAATTAAGAAAAGGATGTTGAACAGACCTAAGAACAACTGGCAGTTGATATTGACATTGAGTACAAGAAATTTAATATGTATATATATAATAAATAAGCAATTTTAACGAGTATATATGATAAATCAATAAATATCTGTTGAGGCTAATTTACAAGATTCTTGATTTTGATTGGTGGTTTTTGAGGCTATAAATGCATATTTGGAGACTTCGAGAATTTTGATGGATGATTTTTTGGGCTAATGTTTATTGGGAGATTTCTTTAATTTTTATGGTTTAATTTTGATAGTTGTTCTTGAGGCTAAAATATAACTTGGGAGGTTTCTTGAATTTTGATAGTGATTTTTTAGTCTTACATTGTAAATATGAGGTTTTTGAATTTTGATGATTTATTCTTGAATTTATGTAGTTTCTTATATTTTTGTATTGTTACTGGTACAAGAATTTATGTCTTGTTGTAAAGTATTGATAATTGTGTAATATATTATGTTCAGTTTGTGTCTTTTTTTTTTAACAATTTAAGATTTTCAATCTAAAAAAATCTTGTTGGGTATTGAATAAAAGTTCAACATTATATTGGTGGTATTGTTTTTTCAATAATTAATAAATTTGACTCAATATGTTTCGAAAAAAATATTATATCCAAATGCATTAGTCAACTTATTAATTTTAAGTCTAATAATCCCTTACACTGCTATAGATATACTCTAAATTTAGGTATATATACAATGTTACACAATTTTTTTATGTTAGGTTTACAATAGAGTTTCACAACAAAATTGCTTAAAATTATGAAACATCTTCCTATAAGGTAAATTTTATAGAAATTTTATATTCGTCACTCTTTTTGATCTAATTTCAGTTAGAACTTTGTTGGATTCAATTATATATAGTAGGATTAGTTCATTAAAAATGGTTAACATTTGAAATTCATCACTATAATGTTTGAAAAAAGACCAGGATTCTTTAACAATACTGCAAGAATTGTAAGCGGATGATGATGAAAAAGAGGAAAAAGATGATGAAGATGAGGCATTGGGGGCTGAAGGATTTGGTGAAGTTGAGTTTGTTGATATCCACTCTTTGTTTGAGGTTCAAGATTTTGACAAAAATGATTTGAATCATCATGTCATGAATCTTGAGATGAAGCATCAAGAAAGGGATGATATTGTACATTCACAAGAAGAAGAAGAAGAAGAAGAAGAAGAAGAAGAAGATGATGATGATGATGATGATGATGATGATTATGATGATTATGATGATTAGGGCTCACTGAAATTTCAGAGATTGTATGATCTTGCTTTCAAGAACAAGAAAATGGTGGCAAGTTGTTATGTTCAAGAAGAAGACGACGACGATGATAATGATGTTGATAATCAAGAAGGAGATGTTGAAATGTCCAAGAACAGTAGGAAGTTGATATTGACATTGAGTACAAGAAAATTAATAGGTATATATAATAAATAAGTAATTTGAATGGGAATATATGAAGCATCATACTCCAAGAAGGTAGATTTTTAAAAAAATTTGTTTTCGTTACTCTTGTTGATTTGATTATAGTTATAACTCTGTTGAATTCAATAGTATCTAGTAGAATTAGGTCATTGAAAATTGTAAATTTATGGAATTCATCAATATAATATGTCTTCTAAGTGTTGATTGTGGAATAATGTTTTAGAATATCAATCGAATTTATTATCGAAATCTACTTCTAACTTGTCAAAATACTAGACTTTGTCTTGCCCTCTTCTAGGGTTCATATTGAAGAACACCACCTGTGTGTACAAAATCATGTACCAAAATCTTATATCTGCTTCCTGCCTCTTTCATGCTTGGGTGGGAGGTTAAATAACAAGTGTATGTATTTGGACCTTGGTACGTATGTCCTACGTGCGGCTTAAAAAATCACGGACTCCAATGACCAAAACATGAAGAGCCATACTATAAACACCACTTCTTTTTTTTTGAAAAATTGCACTTGCATTAATAAAGATCAGCAATAAGGTTACAATTTAGGAAATCAGGAGCAGTATCTACCCACTCCATATGATCTGTCATGGAATAAGAAGCCTGTGCTAACATATAGGCCACTTGATTCGCAGATCTATGTTCAAATACAACTAACACTTCTTGAAAGTGTTTTAGAATTTCTTCACACTCTTCAATAATAGTGTGAAAATTAGATTTTTCTCTAACTCCATGGACTGCATCTACTACTAACTTAGCATCCAGCTCAAATATACACATGTAAGTTCTCCATTATTTCATCCATAACAAAGCTGCCCAAAAGCTCCATGCATTAGCCTCTCGTGGTGGCATTCCTCCTCTAGCCTTCGCATTTCGAACCCGCACAAAAACACCATTATCATCTCTCACAACACAGCCCATCCCTATACACTCCAACTGACCTCGACAAGTCGCATCAATATTCACTTTGACCTATCTTACCAGGTAAGGTAAAACATTCTTACAGGCCCTCCACAACAAATTAACTATCACCAGGTAAGTTAAGTCCCCATAGTTTCTTCCAGAATCCACCTGCAGTATTCAGATTTTCCCCACGAATGCTTCTGTAACAGCGTTTGACATTAAAACCACCTTTATCATCCAAGGACCAGTACCACGAGTCAGGCTTACCACAACTAGGTATGGGAATCTGTTCGATCAAAATTATATCATGCTCATTAAGCAAGTCCTGTAAAATATTCACATCCCACGACCTATGATCTTCATTCATCAAAGTATGAACCATAATATCGTTTATTCCTTCATGAGGTACAGTTGTAAGAAAACTGTTCTCACTACATGGTAACCAGGGTATCTGCCACACCCGAGTACTCCTACCATCACCAATTTTCTTCCTGCAATATTGCTTAACAACCACTTGTGATGCCATAATACTCCGCCACATAAAACTTTGATTCGCCCCCAAACTAGCGTCCAGAAACTCAGTATCTGTATAATATCTAGCCTTCATCAAACTTGTAACAAGCGGATTAACATTATTAATTAAACTCCATGCTTTTTTTGCTAACATGGCCACATTAAACTTTTGCAGACTGCGAAAACCTAAGCCCCCCAACCTCCTTAGCATCACACAATCTATCCCATTTTATCCATCTAATCCCCTTACGCTCACCTCCTCCCCCCATCAATACCCATTCATTTTGAGCTGGATCTTGGTGCAAATTTCTACTGGCAGCAGTAGTAAATTCATCCAAAAATTAGGAATGGATTGAGCTACAGTTTTTAAAAGTGTAACTTTGCCCGCCTTCGAAATGTTCTGCACCTTCCAAGCTTGCAGTTTTTGTTCAACTTTGTCTATTAAGAAACCAAAAACAGTCGTTTTATTAGCTCCAATCCTCATGGGCATACCCAAATATTTACCTAGGTCCAGCTTCTGTTGCACCTCCAATTCAGTACACACCTCTACCAGAGCCTCAACCCTTGTGTTCAATGAAAACATGACTACAGATTTTTCATAGTTAATCAGCGGCCCAGAAATATTAGCATACCTATGTAATATTCTCTTCATCGTACGAGCCTCTGCCTTTGTAGCTCTGAAAAACAAGTAACAGTCATCAGCAAACAATAGATGTGATATCGTTGGGGCACTCCTAGCAATACGACACCAATGAATCAGCCCAGCTTCTTCGTGTCTTCATATAAACACCACTTAGATGACCTTGAAATACCAAATAACTTTGTTCTGTTTCAAATCCCAGTATTTAACTTGTTTATCGTCACCAGCAAAAAATAATGTATCAGCGGCTCCGAACTTGTCCAATGTATCCCGTAAGTGTGTGTTTTAACCTTCCACTTACCAAGTCCCATATCTTAATTGTACGATCAGCTGATCACATATAAAAGTATTCATTACTAGGATCAAAAGTAACCGATCTCACCCATCCCAGATGATTACTCATAACCTTGTAGATTTTTCATTGAGAACGTTGTACGAGACTCTTCCTTCTATCAGATGAACTTTCCATGATAGCAACGTCATATGAGAATTCATTACATGAAGCATGATCAGAATCTAATATATCTCCGCGTTTTCCAGCAAATTCAGCATCATCCTTGATGATGTTTGGTTGATATTTTTCTTTCTTAGGCAAATGGTTCCGTGGAATAGAGAGAGCAAGAGTGCATGTAGAATCATTGGAAGTAATTGCGGTTTATCCATTTTGATTCGGCTACCTGCATCCTGAAAATTGATGTGTTTTTTTGCTTACAGGATCAATTGTATTATATAATTTATTGTAAAAGGTGTTTTTACAAATATTTTCAAAAATGTTAAAATAAAATAAATAATTAAAAAATGTAGTATTTTTGATAATTTTTCAAAACTTGAAGACTACATAATCATACAAGCTTTACTTATTTTATTTGACTTCTTTGATTTTATGAATTCGATACTTAACAACTACATAATTAAATAATATTTATTAACATCCTTATTTCAAATTCAATTCACCACAATTATTTTATTTTATTATTAATATTTTAATCTTGACACATGCTTCGCACAAATTATCATCTAGTATTAGATAATAGAAAGTGCACATACAATTGGAGCCAAACAATAAAGTCTTTAACTGTTAGAACGAAAAATAAACAATTCTTATGAATGCTCACAGCTCTCTACTTTTCTATTCTGTTTTAAATCCTAAATTTACGTAAAATATTTAATAAAAATTTTGTGTTGGAAATTTGATTATAGATCTTCTTGCAACTTGTATTCCAATTTTTATATAATGTCACCAAATGACAGTCAAATTAATTCCCTCACAGTAATAATGGAAGTTTATTTTTTAGTTTGTAGATTTCGAATTGAAACTTTATGAGATGAAGGAATGACTTTCAACTTTATAGAATTTAAGTTGCGATGAACCTGGTTATAAATGAGTATGACCTTTTTTTAGAATTCAAGTTAGGTATGTACCTGATTATAAACGAGCAAGACCTCCAAAATTTAAAAAATTTCAAAAATTTCAAGTTCATCTATAAATAAAGGCTTAATTATAATCTAACCCTTAAAATATAACATGATACACACATGAACCCTTAAAAAAAGTTTGTATATTTTTGTCACTTAATTAATTACAAATTTTGTACACTTCAACCTTTTTACGGGAATTTTTCCAACATTACCTTTTATGGTTGTATATTTTTGCCCCTTGATTACAAGTTTTGTAGAACCCTTTAATCATTTTTTGTATACTTATTTTGATTTTTCCAATGAATGATTCAAAATTTAGTTAATAATATATAAAAGTTATATAATGATATTTATCATATTAATTAGTTTTAGTAATTTGATATATAAAAATGATAATAAAATGATTGACGAACAATGTTGCTCTTGAAGTATATGGTTGCGAACATAATGACCCTCAAGGAATATTGGAAGAAAATTTAACAAAAGGGTTAAAATGTACGAATCTCATAATTGAAGGGTTAAAATATACAACTTTTTAGTTTAGGGGTTTATGCATACAACATATCATAATTTAAGAGTTAAGTTATAATTAAACCATAAATAAATCAGTAAATATTTAATCTAGGTATGTATTAAGGTCGAGCTGAATTTTACTAGAGATCCGGCAATCTCAGGACCGGCCATGAATCCTAGACATGAATTAGCTGTTCCTTTAATTTTATGCATATATCCTCTGCAACTCTACATTTATTTCAGACAGAACTACCAGAAGGAGTAATTTCATGTATCCAAAACATAACAATAAAATTTAGTTCGAGTAGTAAGGCGTTTCCTCTGCAACTCTACATTTATTTGAGACAGAACTACCAGCAAGACTGTTATTTTTTTCATGTGCTGTTATCAAAATATATGATCATAGTTGTGATTACATGTGAGTTAATCATCTCTCAGGTCTCAGGAGATGTTTGAATGTGTCCTCGTCGAGACGTCTATAGGAGTATATCTTGCTGAATTAACTTGCAGTTGGTGATTATATCCCTAAACTTGACTGTTAAGCATTGAAGTTCATTTATTCACAGAGGACCGAACAGGTTTTCTATGCCTCTGAGCAGCAGTTTGTACAGGGGATGCTAATTTCTTAGAACATACTGTACCATTTTAAATGAACAGCCAGTCAACCCGAGCTGAGTGCATATCTACACAAGTTGGAGCCACATTATATCAGTAATCTTGCTGGTAATATGTCCATTATTAATAATTAACTATCGAGATTTCATTTTCTGATTGTTACTATATGAAGTAATTATTTTCCCAAAGACTATAATCTACAGTTAGTACATCTCCATCGATTAACAGGAAGTTAGAAAGTTCACACTGGAGCAGCAATTGAAGTTCTTTGCTCCATCAATTGGACATTTTATGTGGCCAACAATATTCCACCAATTCCAGTTGACAACTTTGATTGAGACGCGGATGAAAAGGTCTTTTATAGCCTTCCTTCGACGAATGTCATGCACCTCGATTGGAAGGTGCGAGGTAATTTTACTGCAACAGGTGTTTGTTAGACTACAGGTAAAACAGCAACGCATGGATTTGTTTAGAGTGAGATCAATGTGGTTCAGTGAAGGTGCTCATGTAAATATGTGGCTGCAAGATAGTTAACCATCATTTTCAAAGACAAATGATTTAGAATTAAGGAAGCTTTAACTGAAAATCGAAAGAAGGAGAACGCATATAATGGTGACTTCTCCCTTAAACATTCGATTTTTCCAACAACAGAATCTGTATACTATGTCACTTGGATCAAGATATTTCATCCAAGACGTTTGGTGCCAAATTTCCAGGTTTAGAAAATCATTCTGCAGAGGTAGAATCACACTATTTAGCCATTTTCATCCAAATTAGCCTCTGCATCAAGATTTAAATTGCAAGAAGGAACGCGACTTGGAAGATCGTGAAGTTGTTGGTTAAGAACGATGTCGAATATGGACAAAGGACTCCAACGATCATATTGAATACACAATGCAAAATCTGATCATTTTTAGAATATAAATTCAGGACATGAAAGTTAACAAGATAACATTTACTATTGCGTTGAAAAATGGATCACGGACTCTCGAGGTAATAATTTGCAATCTGAGTCCTATGCGAAGCCGAGTTGAGAAATTAATCACTCTGAAAACTTATGTTTATAGTAGGAGGCCTAATTCTAACACACGCCAAACACGACTAATATTCCCATTTATTTCCACATTGTGCTGAGAACAGTACTTGAAAACTCCAGATTGTAATAGTTTACCCCTTACAATGGTGCAACACATGGAAGATCTGGATGCAATAATGGGAAATCAAGTTGTTAACAAATACTATTTCTTATTGCAAAAAAGTCGTAGTTCTAAAAATCCTCGATTTAATCAATTAATCCTCGATTAATTTTTTGAATGGTAATTGATTCGATTTAGAAAATCCGATTAATTACTCTGTATTCTTCTTGATTGGTATATTACAAATAAATTATTTAGATATAAAATAGAATTTAATTAAAATTAAATAATTATAAATTATTTAATATAATAAATATATATTAATTTATAAATCACTAACAAAATAAGGATTTTAAACTAGATATAAATAAAATATTAAAGTGCATCAGATTTTCGATTCTTTGATTAATTCTAAATTAATATCTCCATCAATTTGTAAAAATTACCAATTTTTTTAACACTGGAAAAAGTGAATAGTCTTTTAAATAGAAGCGTACGAGTAACACGAATTGTTAATGGGGGGTGAATATGATGGGACGATGGCATGTGACTAATCGAGTATTATATGGACCAAGCATATTTATTCACTAACATTAGCATTTTAGCTTGGTGGGGAACCAACTCATACTCATTTGTACAAACACAATCATGGAGGTTAAACTGTGGGTTATGCGAAATTATTGTTTCTATTTGCAGTAGTAAACAAACAAATAGAAATGACCTCTTATTGTATCTTGTTTTATTCTTTAGAATACTATTTTACATATTTTACATATTGTACATAAGAATAATATTTTTATTTGCTCGAATGAGTGTAGAGCTGCATACATCATACTTGATAAGCGAAATATATATTTAATTGCTTGGTTCGTAAAATAAAACAGCATAAATTATATACATCCTAAATCCTAGGATATGCAGAATATTCTGAATCGGTTTAGTTTAATTTAATTTATTACGAAAGTACAAAGAAATATATAAAAAAAGATATTTATTATATTAACAAAACTCGCGTGCATACGTATAGGTATCAAATCCAAACGAGTAATGCTAGAGGTACCAAAATTTTGTACCAAAATTTGTCCCAAATGACATAAGGCGAAATATAATTTGTGGCCGCATATGTATGTAAGATGAGCTCATTATATCCTTATAATATAATACTAGTTGGTAACCCGTGCAAAGCACGGACCCGAGATTAAAAATATTAAATTAGTATTTGCAGATAATTAAACCTCATACCCATGCGAAATACGAATCGAAATTAAAATACGAGTATCAAATTAAATTAATAATCATAAAGAATTGAATCTAATGAGAATATATAATAAATAAAGGCTATTAAATTATGTAGTTAAAATAAATTGAACCTACGTGTGGTTATGAAATTCCACCTTATAGTTCAACTTCTGCACCTAGTAGTTGTTTTACTTGTTACAAAAATCTAACACGTTGGCTCATTATTAATAGAATTCTTTTGTCAAACGAATTGTATCACTATCTTATCTTATGAACCAAACATCTTTATTATTTTAGATTATTATATATTCTTTAATATGACTTGATAATTTACTTTTTTCACTATAGTTTATATGATGTTACTTAATTATTAAATACACTCATTAAATCAATAATTTTTAATTTAAAGTAAAATAATGTCAATAAAGTCATTTATTATTATTTCTTTATTGTTAAAAAATATTTCCAGTTTAAAAGTAAATCAAGACTTGGATGGACACTAACTAATAAAAAACAAAGTCTACACGGAATAGAAGTCAATTCGAGTTAGTAGTTGTGATTTAATAATATAAGATTTTAAAAATAATTATTTAATTATTTAGTTAGTACCAAAATTTTAGAATACATAACCCTAGTACTATATTAATTTTTTTATATTATATTTGTATTGTTTCTTTTGCACTTATTAATACAGACTTAATAAAATTCAAGTACATTTATAACTAATGGGATGAACACTAACTAATAGAAAATAAAGAGGAATAGAAGTCTATTTGTGTAAGTAGTTGGATGAATAATAATATAATATGTAATAATATAATTAGAAAAATAGATATTACATAATTATCTAGTACCAAATTTGGTACTTTGGTACTTTAGTACCGTGTTCCATTTAAACATGGTTTCGCTTATTAATAAAGAGTATAGATGTATAAGAGGGATCTTATCCAAATATTTGGTCTTGTACTACCAATGCAGTAAGGACCGTTAGATTTTGAATTAAATAGAAGATAACCGTTGGATCTGAAATAAGGGAATACTCTATCTTTATAATCTAAACCAAAACTAAGTAGGTCTTCTAAATTGAATAGATTAGTTAAGTAGGTATCCTAAATTGAATAGACTACTTAATACCAAATTCGTAACCGTTTTTCTCTTCAGTTTCTAGAAAATTTTACATAAATAAATGCTTTTTAAATCATCACTAATTAAAGAATATTTCGTGAGCTTTGTGTAGGTTGTAAAATCATCAAAATCTGATTTCTAAAACTCAATGATAGAGTCAAAATAAATTAAACGACACATAATTCTTTTATATAGTTCGTGTTTTTATGTTTTTACATAAAATTTTACAATATTTTACGTTTTTAAATATATTATTATAATTATCAAAAGAAATTACACGAATAAAGAAAATTGTACAACCCGTGCATTGCACGGGCAATAAGCTAGTCATTTAATAAAAATTATTACCAATCACCTCTTGTCATATGTAATTTGGTACAAATTTTGAAATAAATTTTTTGTATCTCTATCGTTTCTCAATCTGAACCCGACACGCGTTATATCACATTATTTCATTTGGTAAAAATTGAAAAATGCATTTGTCAAGCACTACCCTTGACATAAGTAGTGTAATAATAACTACCATTATTCGTGGGCCGTATACATCGGAAATTCTGTCTATAAAATTGCCTATCTTTGTTTTGAGTTTGTTTCAATTTTTCTTCAATGATGCTTATGTCATGTTGACAAATATGACAATAAATGAGTAAAGCCTATTCTTGACTTGGTTGTCTCATCACTCATGTTACAAAGTACGCAGCACTCCCAAGTCTAACCTTACACCAGAATCTTCTCATGATAGTCCGGTTCAATTTTTTTTTAAAAAAATATATAGAGAGGGGATCTAATTTTATTTAACAAAATCAAAATTAAATTAAGTACATTATTTCAAATAAAACTTATTGGATAAATTATAAGTAACCACATGCTTACATTAGTACACTTTATAATGATATCGTAATCTCTTTCTATTTTTTTTTTTTGAAAAAATGATACTCCCTCCGTCCCCCTCGTAACCACTAATATTGGCCATCAATAAATCAAAAGACATGTATTTAGCAATCAGTTAAAAATTACCGAATTTAATTTCAATTGTTAACATATTTAGAAAAACTTAACATATTCAATATTTTATTTATTTTAATAAAAAAATGTGGCCAATACTTTTGGAACAGACGAAAAAGGAAATTTGATCAATATAAACGGGACGGAGGGAGTATCGTACTTGTAAATTCAAAAGAACTAGAACAATAAGCCGCGCTTCGCGGCGGCAATATAGTAATATTTTAAATAAAATATTAAATATAACAATATAATAGTTTTTTAATATATTTTCAACTATATTTAATATAAAATAACAAACATAAATTACCTAAATTTAAATATTAAATAATACTTTTTATAATTAAATAGTCTCAATAATGAAAATCGAACTTTTAAAACTAACTTATCCATAGCATCCTTCGTTCTTCCCAGAAAAAAGACTGTGTTCTAAAATCATACAATCAATCAACTCTAAAGCTAAGTGATCCATAACATACTTCGTTTTTCACGGACAAAAGACTGCGTTCTAAAATCATAAAATCAATCAATCGTACTAAAATCATAAAATCAATCAATCAAGAACATATATATGGGTGTGCTATCAATTAAAATCATATCAAGACTGATTTATTCGCCCGTGTGTGGATTGACGGACTCCCACTTTCTGCAAACACGCACCCGTATCATCCATTTGTAACTACCGTC
>PHNY01163089.1:9999-22197 GCA_003724115.2 Anethum foeniculum | reverse complement strand
ACAGAAAATAGAAAATGAAACGAAACCGAAATATCTAAAAAGTGTTTTAGTTTATTTAACAAAAGTCATAGATATGTATAATATTATAAAATAATATATTATTTATATCTAAAATTTTAAATATATATATATATCAATATCAAAATTTAAATATAAGAACCCAATTATGTCAAGAACTTAATAATATTAACAATATTATTTTTTTAATTGGGGTCTAACGTGTTTGGGGGGCGTGTGGGGTGTCGGGGCAGCGGAGGGGGTTGTATATCATCAATATATACATGTGAAGGAAGGTACGCTGGAGGTTATGTGGCGTTCTAATATCGTCTCAACTNGAAATTTTAAATATTAATAATTTTTTCTAATATCTTTTAAAATATTGGAAGCAGAATAAGTATTCTAATTTATAAAGGAGAGAGGTTCTAATTAATAATTTTTTTCTAATATCTTTTAACAAAGTAGTATATGTATTCTAATTTATAAAGAATAAAGAAGACAAGTTCTAATTTATAAAGGAGAGATAATCTATTCTATTAATGGGTTATTATATATATATTAAGAGCAAATCAAATGTTGAAAAAAAAAATAAGCTATCAAATCCTAAAATAAGTAATTTAGATTTACTTCGCAATTTAGGTGTGAAATCTTTTTTATCAGTTGAGATCTTATTTTCATACATTGTAATAGTCTAAGTGATAAATACGGTCATGGGCATGAAGATTGACTGGTTGCTGTCGCAATTTGATCTCTAAAAGACTAATGTCTTATGCTTTTACAGATGCAGTGGAAGTGCGGTAGTAATGTAGTAATAATAATATTTTAGTAAATATTTTTTGATTTTAAAAAATATATAATGTACACATATATTAAATAAAATTATTATTATTATATATAAATTAAAATTGTTAACTAACCATGGTTAATTTAATTGGATGAGAATGTTAAATTAGGAAAACTCTTGATATAATATGATTGGTCTAGAATTTAGGAATGACTTTTGATTGGTCCTAAAATAATTCATAATTTTCTGATTAGTTAACTGAATATATGGTTAATTAACTGAATGGTGTGGTAGACTCAGGTATTATAAGGATGAGATTAATACGTATAAATCCATCCCAAGTTCACACGAGTCCTCAACCCACCAATCCTTGGGTACCAATCTCGTACTAACACTGTTCCAGTTAGTATCATTTGCACTTTCTTCTGACTGATTTTTACGGTTGTAGGAATAAGACCAATCGACCTTTGAAACATCAACAGAAGCTCTCGAAGCTATAGAATCAATGCAACGACTGACTAACTTTAGTTCTTCGGACAAAGGTAACATTGATTTTGTCTCCTGCAGAACTATAATCGAATCCTTCCAGCTTCTAAGGATGCTGGAGTTGAGGAATACGTCAATCTTATACACCAGGTTACCTTTCTCTTTTGTGTCATACATCTCCAGGTACTCAGCTGCGCAACGTGCTGCGACGATGTTATGAGCATTGAGTGTGACAGTCATACCATAGCAAAATTTTGTACATATTTCAAACGCATTCGGCCCTCCTGGAATGTCATGTATGTCAATTTCATCGCCATTCCCTCCATTTGAAGCAGCAACCAACTTCTGCAAACGAGCACTTTTTGACAAAAGAGGAAACTGCAATACCGAAAAAGTTGATCAGAAAATAGAAGATTAACATATTCAGCACGATTATAAGAATCACAAAAACGCAGGTCAACCCTACTTCAACCAAGATTACAACTTGGACTTTACACACCAGGGACCTTGTACAAACCAGAGTCCGACTTTCTCTCTACTTGATTGAACTCTAACTAAAGCTAAGCATTAATCAATTCATGAATGGGATGCTTAACGTTTTTTGATAAGTTGATGAATGCTTCAAAGAACTAAATAATTTACATTAAAATATTTGAAAATTTGCAGAATCTTTGGTAATTCCAGGAAAGCACTGCAAACAAGTACCTTGTAATGCTTAACAGTTTGTACTTCAGACATTAAATATTTAATTATATATCTGATTGTAATATGTCTAGATATACATCATGCCATATCAGCTATGCATTCCATGTCCTTTGACCTTTTCTGTAATGGAGAAAATGTATTTTAAAATTTTAAATGGTAAAAACTACATTTGTAAAAATCACCAATGTTTTCTTGAATCTTTAGAACTTCAACTGAGAATGGTTATTACGTGACAAAATGTGAATTCTGTAATCTTACAACCCCCTTTTATACCAAGAAACCATTATTCCAAAACCTTATATGCCAGCGAAGATACAAGAATCGTCATGAAGATGCTCAAAGGAACAGTTTAGTGTAGAAAGATTATTAAGTTGAATGATTATAGCTATCCACGTCATAATAGGTCTAGCATGAAAAAAATTTAAAAATTCTGAGAACAATCATACAATAACATTATGAAAGATTATTACAGAGACGTTGAAAATTTTACTTTGTGTAGATGAAACTTTACATCCCCAACACTGACAACGACGTCAGATGCCAGCTCAGTTGTTACGTACCTGCACATGTGAGAATTTTTTCAGAGACTTGTATTCGATGTTACTTTAGAAACAAAATTATGGTCCGTATAACAAAATAACTCCTTTATACAGCCTAACTTCAATTTGAAACTTTGACTGCAGAGAACTACGCAAAAGATGCTATCTTAGCTCGGAACCAATGCAGTTGAGATTTGTGCAAAATGATTTTTACACAAGACACAATAGATACACAAAACTAATCCTGCTAACATTATTCTTAATTCCAATAGCAACAGTGCGACACTGGATAGATATAAATGGTAATACACTGGAGCTGAATAGATTCTGCTTCTACAATAGTTTACTCTGTATTGGTATTTGGAATATAAATCCAGTAAATCTGGCTCGAAACAATAATGAGTGCTATTTTACCCAAGGAAGACCTCCTACTTAAGGCACTGAGCTCAAATGGTACTGGCGTACTACACTAGAGGATCTCTACCAAATCACTAATTAAGAGTAAGACTTAAGTCATATGAACTGGTACCATTTTGGAAGTGGTGCATCCACTGGAATTGCAAGACTTCAGCAACAATACATAGTGGCAATATAAACACGAGGTAGCTCCAATTTTCTTTTAGAACCCGATAAAGTTTGTTTCACAGTTGGTTTTCTATGCAATGTTTATCTAAAACCAAAACTTGTAGTAATGCTTTTTTCTTCTTAAAGCTATTTCACACGCCACTTGCTAATTAAAAAAGAGAACAAAAACCAGCTCTATCATATAAAAAAGCAAATCGAATTTTTTTTCAAGGTAATGGACCAGACTGAACACATTACATATGATCTCTTCAGCCAGGACATTTCCTTCTACTCAGAGGCCAATTGGTTCTATACTCAACAATGACATATATGTTTAGCCAGCGCTGAAAAAGTTTACTTGAACTAGGTTTTTAGTGTTGCACAAGTTATTGTCAGAGATTGGTGAAGCATTTAAAATTTAAAAGTCTAAACTTCCTACATTGAGCTAAGGGCTTATACAAGTTAGAACATCAGAGGTAAAGCATAGACAGGCGGTCTACAATTAATTCATGGTATAATGCTTACAGGCACCACAGATTTTTGATTCCAAAATCAAAATAAGAAGATTACACTAACCTAGATGAGTCGACAATACATATATGAGAAAAAAAAAAGGACATATAATTGGTTTCGAAGTTTAAAACAAAACCTAGTATTAAAATTACAGAACATTATACCTGGTATTGTTCCCTTCAGTTTGAAAGGAATCAGGTTTGGATCCAAGTTTCATGAACTTCATTTTTGGAGCTGAAAAATATTTGCTTCAGCCAAGTTGCCACTATAAACCAAATCTCTACCAGTTTATCAACGAGCGACTAATTACAGACACCCCCCAGCAATCAAATATTTTCTGACGACTAAAGTCCTGGAATTGGAAAAGATAAATGCCACAAATTTAAGGGCTAAAACTATGGCTATAACTAGTTTTATAGTGTACAGCGGAAGAAAATAAGATCTCAAAGAAGGGACAGTCTGTATGCTTCCATTACGACCAAATCTTGACAGCAACCGAGGCAGGAGAAATTCGATAGAGAGAGAAGGAAAAAGAGATATGAGGGTTAGTGCAATTCTTTTTAAGTAGCTGACTTGAACGGGAAAAGACCAATACACGATGTTTCCTTGATCAACGGCAAAACCCACAGACTCCGGATGCACCTGGTCTGCCAAGGAGACATAATAAACAGATTCTTGACACTAAATTATTCTCCAAACCAGACAAGCGACACTCACAAGCACAAATCTTACTTCACTCTACTACCTCCCTCTATTTCTTTATCATTCTCTCTCTCTCTACTCTACCTTTTGCCTTGTTTCTTGATTTCCTTTATGAGATTAAAGCTTAAAGATACACTCATCATAAACCCCGCGAATCAATTAAAAGCTTCAACAGTTATTTAATTACATATATGTACTTAATAAGCTATAAAAGATTGAATAAACCTGCAACTGAAAACAGCATCTCGGTATCAGTTGAAGAAACCACCAAAACGGTAGACAAGAAGCATCTATCTCGATTAATCAATTTAAAGTTTCTGCATAGTTAAAGGAATAATCAGGAAGACCACAAGTGAAGTCACGACTATTATTTTTAAGTTTGACAATCAAATATTATTACACTACTAACAAAATCAGAGGAAGCCAGAAGAATCATTTCAGAGATATCACATGCAGTAAATTATAATCAAGAACCATGTTCATCATATATTGTCCAGTCAGCAAAAATCAAAAAATGATTAACTTGCAATCTTTGGACAAAGCCCAAAAGCAACTGTCCATGTAAACCAAGTTGAAAGCACAAGGTCATTCAAGATTTTAAGAGTACAGAGCATAACCACATGCACATAAATGTGTATATAAATGCACATTTCAGATTGGAAGATGCTTGAATATGCTGTAATTTTTAGTTACTTGCCTGTAGAATTTTTTTTTATTTTTTGAGAAGTAAAGTCATTCATATTAGTTGAACCTGGCTTTGACCACATGAAGCTCTGTAGCGATATTCAGAAAAACCTGTTTTTCTTGAATAACAGTATTATGCAACCGTTCTAATAATTCTCGAGATTCAAATCCAAAACATCTAACAGCCAAGAACAAGTCTAGTGTTTTTAGTTGTAGGGGATGCAATAAAATTCTTGTTGCTGCTCGACAGAGTATAATTTGTAAAGTGAAAAAGATTTAATACGCAATTTTTAACATTTATGCCTGCACTTATGTATGATTGTATAATAGAAAACAAATTGTATCGAAAGTTCGCACATGCCGCTGACTAGGACAATAAAAATACTGTTTATCACTGAAAGTACTAAAAGATTTTGAGGGGTATAAATCAACTGACCGAGCCAAGGCGAGCCGAGTTTTGTTTGTCCTTAATGACTCGTGTTTAATATTTTTTCTTCAAGAATCTAGCCGAGCCGAACTTTCTTATCAAAGAGAAATTATGTTTGAGCTCGAACTCGTTAAAGAACCAAGCCGGACTCAAGTTTTTATCGAGTCGAGCTCGAACCCTTAACGAACAGCTCGTGAACAGTAACATTTATTTTTTTTTTTAAAAATAGTTGAAAGCCATTTTGACCAACTTATTATCAGCTTCGATACAACCGAAACTCAAATTTTAATCTATTATCCTTAAATAATCTAAATAATAGTCAACAAAGGGTTGGTGCATGGTTGAGTTCTTGTTCTCCTTGCGGGTGGTCAAGAGTTCGACTCCTGACGTGTGCGCTAGTAATCAACTAGCAAAAAAAAATGAACTAAATAATTTGTGGATTAAATATTTGGGTATAATTTTAAATTTAAAATGTTAAAAATATTATTAAAAATCATGATATATTTATATTTTTTCGAATTTTAACAAGCCGAGTTCGAGACAAATGAATTAGAGCCGAGCTTGAACTGCACATGCTAAAATTCAGCTCGAGTTCGCGAAATTTAACACATATATTTTTGAGACACATATATTTTCGAGCTCAAACTCAAATTCAAGTTCTTAACAAAGCAAGCCGAACTCAACCTTTATAGAGTCAAGCTCGAACTTGCTCGCAAACAACTTACTACGAGCCTAATTTGGATTCCTACCATTTTCATCTCACTAAATTAATACTTATGTACAAATATGTATAACTTTGTTTATTGAGTCTATTTTAGGCGTGTTTGTTTGCCGGCGTTTGTAATAAGTTTTTGACTTATAATTTATATAAGAGTGTTTGGCTTATAAACACGTGATAAGTTAAAAATTTATAATTTATTTAAGAGTGTTTAGCTTATAAGCACGTGATAAGTTAAAAGTTAATAAGGATGTATTCTTTTCAAATTATTTTAACATTTTTACTTTTATATTAACTTAAATTTTACTTTCTGTTTGACAAATAAGCAAATACGGACTTATCAACTTATTTCGGAATTTTTTTTACATTTACATATTAATTTTTAGAATTAAGTATTTAAGAAGGGTTTAATATTTTTTATATGCAAAATCTTACAGAAAATAAGTAACTTATTTCAGAAAAAAGTACAGTTTGATATACTAATAAGTAACTTATTTCTGATAAATAAGATGATTTGTCAAACGGGCTCTTAATATATATGTATATATATATATTTAATTTAATATTCATAAACTTAAAATAATTAGATTTAATAATTATTAATATAAACATTTTTATAATTTATAACTTATAAATATTTATTTATTTATTACTTAAATAACACTCGTTAGTTAGTTTTTTAAATTATCAAACGGGAACATTATTAAGTCCATCAGACACAAACTATTACAACAGTTAGCATAAAAAATACATACACTTTTAACTTAAAAAATGGCTAAAAAAAGTAATAGAGTATAATAATGTACTAACTTTATGCGGACACAAAAATTACATAAAAATCAATTTGTTTTCTTCGTCAGTGTAAATCTAAAAATCGATTAATTGTAACTAAAATTATACTACTTCTCTAGCTAATTTGACTAAACTGAATTTAATAATTAATCTACCATCTTATTGGGTAGATAAATACAGAAAAGACAAATGATATACTCCCTCAGTCCCAATTATTTTGTGCTAATTTTACTTTTGATAGTCATTAAAAAAAATTGGCATCAAATAATAATTTTATTTTTCATGTTTTTATAAATTTTAAAATTGAATCTTATAGTATAATAAGTATATTTTATGATTATATTTTATGATAATAATTTTTTAAAATTTTATAACTATCATATGACATAAATAATTTTCATTACAAAATTAGTCAATTTCTCACAATTTGGTCAAAGTAACAGTTAGGACAGAAGGAGTATATTAAATGTTTCAAGTTATCAGCTGGCGACGCGAATTTACCGGCCAGATGTTCATTGTACCTCACCTCTTGCCATGCATACATATTCAAACCGTGTCGGTAATTTTTCCCTTTTTTTTTCTTTAATTGAAACTACCACAATTTAGAATGCATATATTACAAGATACCTTACACGAGCTAATTTTTGGAAGAGAAAAGATATTTTGTGTGTTTATATGTTAACTCCATTGTTTTAAGTTGGACAGTGCAATTTTAACTCTCACATGATAAATTTGTTTGATAAAATTAGATTTACTGTTCCTAAAAAAAAAAGGGACATACTTATCTTAAAAAATATTAAAAGGAAAATAGAATTACAATTCATGGCAATACGACGTGTAGTTACTGTACATTCCATAACAAGGTGATCTAATACTACGTAAAAGATTTGATTACTGCGACCTAGTACTTCTCTGGCAAGTTATTGAGGGGATTATATACGCACAATTCTCCCTCATTTTTTCACTAATCACACTATTTATTGAGACCGTCTCCTTGGCCGATAACTACAGTATATTGTTTCTTCTAATACTTCCATGGGGTTTGGGTTTATTGGGAAGGTATCATCTTCATCTCTCTCAGTAGCTCTCTTTATACAATCTCTCTCTGTACAATTGTGTGTGTGTGTACAGCATGTATATTATGATCTGCTTTTGTTTTTGAGTAATTTATATCGCCAAAAAGGTGTGTTTATTATCATCATAATGGAGATAGGCATGATACAGGGTGGTGGTGTTATTATACTTAACTTTGACGTATTTAATTGGATATCATGTGGGTTATTATATGATTAAATTCAAGTATATTGTGCAAGTATTTAACTCTATGCCAAACTTTTAATGTTTCATGTTTTGATTTTAATAACATGCAATTTAGAATACGAATATATTATTTTGATTTATGTTTGAAATCAATAATAACATTGGTTAGCATGTAGCTTATTCTATCTTTAGGAATGCTAATTTTTTTTGGTCAATTGATTTACGGTGAATTGATGCCTTGTGAATTGTGATTTAGGTACACGTATACTTGTTCTTATACATTAACCAATATATATTTGTATTCTGCAGAAAAAGCCACCACCGCCTCCACCACCAGAGGCTAAACCGGAGCCAGCACCGGGGCCAGCACCGCCAGAGAACGGTCATCCCCCATGCAGGTGTTGCTCATTCGACATGGGCGGTGACATGGAGTACATGTACGGCATGCACAACTTGAGGAGCATAGAGATGAACAAGACTTATAGATTCAACTTTTGGGATGACTACAATAACGACGATTATTATTACGGAACAAGACAGATGGGATATTACTATCCCCATAATTCTCATGGTTATCACCGCCGTGAAGTATTTGCACTGCCACCGCCACCAGGAGCACCTAGAAGGCCACTGCCATCACCACACTCTCATTTTCCGGTGCCTCATTATGGCCAAATGTCAGCACTGCCACATTGCCATTATCCGCGACGACGACCACATCAGCTTGCTCTACCACCGCCACCACCAGCGCATAATCAGTATGCACCAAGTCATTATCCTGATGATTACTATGCTTCTGCTGTCTGCTATTACTACTAGTTATGGTCTAGTTAGGGATATGCTGCATGCATGCACGCTAGTTCTTATTTATTATTATTATTATATCATCATCATCCCTAATTTGCCCTAGTTAGAATCTGAGTTGAACATCAATTCGCGTTTTGATTTATTTGATAAATTTTATCTTGTGTAATTGTAATGCAGTGCATGCTGGTTTATTAATGAAATATTTTATGCCATCCATGTTGGTCCATTAAGGTACTTTTTTCGTGTATTTTTTTGAGTGGGTGATATGATCAAGGCAAATAAAGAGATTGGAGAACAAAAAATAAAAGTAGAACAAAAAATAAAAGTAGAAAGGAAATAATCTCTATTGCATTTTGAAGTTTCAGGAGTTTTTGTAAAAATGCAAGGAAATCAAGAATGGAAAAAAAAAAAGAAAAAAAAAAGAAAGGGATTTCATGAAAAAGATCAAGGAAGAGATATATTTTCTCTCAGTGATAGGCAGAAGATAAGACCACATTTAGATGGGTTTCTTTTAACAAATTTTTCTATCACATGCTTAAGGACATATAATAAGTTTAAAAATTTATAAATTTAACTATTAGTTTAATATCTTAAATAGTTATGGATCATTACATACACAAAAATTACACCAATCGAAATAACTCAAATTTATAATTTTTCGCACTTATTAAGTGCTACTACGTACATATTTTTTTTTTTCCCACGCTAATACGTACATATTAAAAAAACAGTTCTTTTAAACCTAGCACATTCTTCTTTTGTTGACAAAACGAGGATATCATCCTAAAAAAACTAAGCCGGGGCTCATGAATATAACATTATTATTCAGGAATATAACAATAGTCTCTCTTGGTTTACCTTCCAAGTTAAAGAGGTAATATAGAGTAAATTAGAACATAAGCCGCGTTTCTCGTCGGTACTATTATAATATTTTTAAAAATATTAAGTATTTATTATTATTATTATTATTATTATTATTATTTTTATTATTATTATTATTATTATTTTTATTATTATTATTATTATTATTATTTTTATTATTATTATTATTATTATTATTATTATTATTATTATTATGATGATGGTACAAAACCTTTTTGACTATATTTGATATAAATTAATAAAGGTTAATTACTTAAATTTAAATACATATAATGCGTTTTACAATTAAATAGCCTGAATAATAAAACAAACATCTAAAATCAACGGTTCCATAACATCCTTAATTTAACCCGGACAAATGGCTTCATTTAAATCACAAAATCAATCAAGCATTTCAAAATCATAAAATCAATCAAACAATACTACATATAGTAAAAGGAGAACCAAGAAACTAATTCCAGAAAGTAATTCCAGTTGATGTGTTTGGAACTGTGTCCGATGTAATTCTGAAAAAGAAGGGTGAGTTCCTTTATATAGGTCTGAATAATAAACAAACCTCTAAAATTAACCGATTCATAACATCCTTAATTCTACTCGGACAAAAGAATGTATGTGAATCACAAAATCAATCAAACATTCCAAAATCATAAAATCAATCAAACAATAACACATGTAGTTAATGGAGAACCAAGAATCAAGCCAAGACGTAATTCCAGGTGATGTTTGGAACTGTTTCCGACGTTATTCTGAAAAAGAATGATGAGTTGCTTTATATAGGTGTTGGGTGACTTGGTGGGCAAGTCTCTGTGCCTCTAAAATTAACTGATCCATAACATCCTTAATTCTACCCGGACAAAAGGCTACCTTTGAATCACAAAATCAATCAAGAATTCCAAAATCATAAAATCAATCAAATAATAATACATATAGTAAAAGGAGAACCAAGAATCAAGCCAAGATGTAATTCCAGGTGATGTGTTTGGGACTGTGTCCGACTTAATTCTGAAAAAAAAGGGTGAGTTGCTTTATATAGGTCTAAATAATAAAACAAACCTCTAAAATTAACCGATCCATAACATCCTTAATTCTACCCGGACAAAAGGATGTATTTGAATCACAAAATCAACCAAGCATTCCAAAATCATATAATTGATCAAACAATAACATATATATTTAAAGAAGAACCAATAATCAAGCCAAGACGTAATTCCAGGAGACGTGTTTGGAATTGTGTCCGATGTTATTCTGAAAAAGAATGGTGAGTTACTTTATATAGGTGTTGGGGAGACTGGGTGGGCAAGTCTCTGTGCCTCTAAAATTAATCGATCCATAACATCCTTAATTCTACCCGGACAAAAGACTGCATTTAAATCACAAAATCAATCAAGCATTCCAAAAACATAAAATTAATCAAACAATAACACATATAGTTAAAGGAGAACCAAGATTCAAGCCAAGATGTAATTCTAGGTGATGTGTTCGGAATTGTGTCCGGCGTAATTCTGAAAAAGAATGGTGAGTTCCTCTATATATGTGTTGGGAGACTTGGTGGGCAAGTCTCTGTGCCTGAGTGGGCTTTCAAATACCTAAAAGATAGAATTATATGACTTGGCGTTTACTGTTCTAAGAGATAGAATCTGATTCTAACTTATCTTATCCACTATAATTTTATAAAAGATAGGGATTTCCTTCTTTGTAAAATTTTATGATTTGGATTTGACGTCTACTAATTTGAGAGATAAAATCCGATTCTGACTTATTTTATCAGCTATAATTTAGGTAATTGTAGTTTATCTAAGAGATAAAATCTGATTCTAACTTATCTTATCCACTATGCTTTCTTGTAGAATTTTATGACTTGGCGTCTACTTATAAAAGAGATAAAATCTGATTCTGACTTATCTTATCCGCTATAATTTTAGAAAAGAGAAAAATTTGCTTTCTTGTATAATTATATGACTTGACATCTACCAATCTAAGAGATAGAATCTGATTCTGACTTATCTTATCAGCTATAATTTAGGTAATTGTAGTTTTTAATATTTTTTATTCAAAAAATTGAAAAAATTTGAAAAATAAAATGGTACAATTTGAGAGGCGCCACATAAACGCCCCAGTCTTCTTCTTTATATAAGTATATTGATTGCGAATTGCGTACATGAAATTTTACGTTATTACTCTTTTGTGTTCCCGGAGTATAGTATGTAACGAAAATCCATGCTGAAATTTGTCAATCGTTAAATGTATCTAAAATAATAACATACTGGCTTTTAATCCGTGTGGTGTAGAAATTTTTTTTAATATTATATATTTTTTAATTATAGTTTTTTAATTTAAT
>PHNY01163002.1:37797-48970 GCA_003724115.2 Anethum foeniculum | reverse complement strand
AATCGAGTTATCATTTTTGAGAGAACCCTAGCAGCTCTTAGTAATATTGTCTATTGCTAAGAGAGTATTGTAAAATACAGTTTGTTAATACAACAGTTTTTATTCATCTTTGGGTTGTTAATCGATTTGATTGTGATTACACTGTATTCACCCCCTCTACAGTGTGTGTGAGACCTAACAAATCTTGAATATAAGTTTATAAAGTAAAACCTCCATTCCTCACTACCATGTACCACTATCCCTCTCTTCCCCACATCTCCCTTTTCTCCCCCTCTCTCTTTTGTAAGATTTAGAATAAATGTTATTATTGAAGTTTTGAATATATTAAGAGTGGTAAAACCACCACCTTTGTCTTCTCCGATTTCAAATTTATGTCACGACTTTGAGGGATCCGTAAGCCATGAGCTAAATTGATTATTTGAAAAACTGATTTTTATTTATATTTATACATGTACATAGCGCTCAAGAGAGAACACTCTTAAAAAGAAAATGAGATAACCATTTTTAAAAATTAATTTTAAAATTAAAAAAAGTGTAAACGTTTTTCTTCATAGTGCTTTCATAAAGTTAATTACAAACAACAATTTATTTGAAAATATTTAAAAAGATCATGATAAAAATGTTTAGAATCTACTTTTGAATCTCAAAAATATTAAGAATCTGCTTTTGAATCTCATAAGTGTTGATTGAAATCTTGATTTCAAAAATTATGTAACGACTATTATAATATTAATGAATAATTATTTCTTAAAATAAGCTAAAAAATGTTTGAATCTCATTTTAATCTAAGGTTATCTCATTCTCTTTTTGAAGAGGGTTTTTTCTATAACCTTAATATATATATATATATAAATATATATATATATATATATATATGTGTGTGTGTGTGTGTGTGTGTGTGTGTGTGTCTGTGTGTATGTCTGTATGAAGACTATTTTATATGTGTCACATGCTTTAAGATAGATTCAATTTCTACTATTTATATATATATACTACGAGATAAAAATATTTATCTAAGTTATATGTATATCATGAATATATCTATATAATATAAATATTATATATATACTACGAGATTCTACTATAAATATATCCAAGGTAATATGTATATCATAAATTTTACTCTACAGACTTCTACATGACTTTGAGGAATGTGGTAGATTACATACGTTATTCTATAATCTGTGTCTTCTGCCAAAAGGTAATTGTTCTTATAAAAGTGGAGACAATAAGGAAGATATTCATACAAATCTCAAAGTTCGAAGGAATTCGAGTGAAGCAAGGATGCAAAGGCTTTGCTGAATTTTGTGTAGGACATGGAGTAATGCTTCAAGGCTGCTCGTGTCCAAGCCAAGGAACAAGTGGCTGTGGCTAGCATGAATCTTACAAGTCATGCCAAGTTGTGATGAGAACTCGTATTGTTGATGAAAAAGAATCTCGAATGTCAAGCATTGGAACGTGGGATGTTTTGGAAAGAGAACTAAAGGATCAGTCCCTTTTTGGTCCCAACAATTCCACTTAGTAAAACGTGGATAAAAATTTCCATGTTGCCTTAAAATTCCAGCTTAATGGCACATAGCTACTTTTCCACCTTTTATTTACTATCTCTTATTTCAATTTTCATGGACCGTGCGGGAGTGGCAAACCCTGCCTGCGCAGTGCTTCCCATTTCCCCCACTGGGTGAGTCCGCCTTTCTCCTACGCACTATACAGATTAGTTTTGCCCTGCCTTGGGCTCATCAGGGGATCATCTATGGCTCTGTTGGGTCCTATTCACCTAACTGCGAAGAATAGCTTTTCCAGGCACATTCCTTTAAGAGCAACTCCAATGATTGACATTCTTCATAAGGCGCCATCTTTGTCACATAATCAGAATTATATTTTTTTTAAGTTCTCTCTCTTCCACATCATTTTTAGCACCCCTTTTTCAAAAAATACTCCACTAATAAGCACTCCAAGATGTCAACTTCACTAACTAAACAAAAAAAATGATACAATATAAATATATAGAGAAATAAAGCTTTATTCATCATTAAGACCATAAATAACGCTGACACCCTACTTCATCGGATATCAAATTTTGGCACTCCAAGTTGGCACCCCATGCCATCTCACTTGGCACCCCAATGGTATCTCAACAACTCCGATAGAGTTCTAACAAAAGTGACAAGGCCACGTCATGCCACATGGCAGTGGTACCCCTCCTCTTGGAACCCGTTATTGGAGTTGCTCTAATGACTAATATGGAACCCCGTGTCCCCACCCAATCAACCTTACTACAAAACCATCCAACGTCCTTATCAATAGTCAAATGCTTACCTCTGGTTTCAATTCTGACCCTTTTTGACAGCATTTCCAAACGACGACACCAAAGAATCATGACTCTATTACACTCTTTTTGAGAAGCTCATCAGGCATATCACATATTGGTCATTGAGGATTTCTATTGAATAAAAACTCTACATTAACACCTTAAGTCGTTCATGTCATGGTTGAAGTCATATCCACGCCTGCGAGTATCTCTAGCCCTTGCGGCATGTTGCTTATCTCCGATGCAATCAAGTGCAGTATCCAAAATCATGTTCCATGTCACTATATGCTTGATGTACTTGATTTTGATGTTGTTGATCTAATTAATGCCTCAATATACGTAAATGGCTCATAGTTTCCAATTTTTCCCAACATCCTAGCCAATTATATGCTTCTATAATATGCACTCATTAACATTAATAATATTTATTAATAAGATAAACATCTTTTCAGTGGTATTTGATTTCACTAAATTTTGGTTTCACCCCTTTTTGCCTTTCATATGTATTATTTTTACCCCCTTTTAATTTATATATGTCTTATAATTCTATATGTATTATTTTTACATCTATTTTTATTCATATATGCCTTTAAACTAAAAAATTTAAATAGAAAAACTATTTTCTTAATCTGAAAATTAAAAACTAATTTTACTATTTTATTTGATTTGTTATATGTATATATAATATGTAACATAGAAATTTGTTTTTCTTTTAATTTGAAAATTTTATATTATTTTTTAATTGATAAAATAAATCAAATCCTATTTAGATTGTAATTCTTGGTTCATAATGTTGCCCAGTAAGATACAATTGTTTAAGGGGGGTTGGATACAATTGTATAAATGTTTCGAACAAGTATGAAAATATAACAGTTCCTTATATATCTGATAAAAACTGTTACAAACTCTCTCCAGAAATACTGATGTTCTTGAGAGCTGATAGGTCGTACAATACTCGAGTTAATCACTTAAATGTGATGACCTATACTGTGTTTATATAACACACAACTACAATATCAATTCTAAGATATGCCCTATCAATTACTAACTGAAAACAATACATCTCTTGAATTGAATACTTAAAGTCCTATAACTCAGGCGCTAATAACAATCTGCCCTCAATTTAAGGAACAAAATTGATCTTCAACTACCGACTGCTTCGAAATACTGATGTCCTTCAAATACTGACGACAAGCCAAACTCTGATGGCTTAACAAATACTGATGACACCATTCAGCAGTCGACTCCCGAGCATTTCCTGATCATTGAGAATCAGCATCTAACAATCTCCCCCAATTTATGCTTTGTGAAATAAAGCAAAAATTCCATTCTCAATGATGCCAAAACAATCAACAAAATGTTCAAGGAATAAAATAGACTTCAGAATCTAATCCTGAATCTTAAGATAAAAGATATTTGCTTCTAGGAACTTCTTTAGTCTTTCTTCTTCCTTTTCTTGTAGGACTTTGACAAGCTTTCCTTTTAACGGCCTCTTCTCTTCAGTGTCATCCCCCAGCTGATATATGGCTGATCTCAATTTAGGAATAGGACTAATACTTATATCAAGATCATCAATCAACATGAAGCTATATCCAACATCTTTATAATCAGGACTGAAGGACAATTGAGGACTATTAAGAAATGTCTTTATGAGAGCAGCTACCTTTTTCATTTCTACCTCCTGTCCTAGGTAGTTCTTGTACATAGGAATGTAATCACCATTATATTTACCATTCTTGTTCAGAGTTCTTCTCCTGATAGCGTCAAGTATCATAGAAGACCAATTCCTGGTGACTTCATTTTCAACTCTGAGAAGATAGTGAACATACTTCAGCTCAGTCACAGACTTCATTAAAAATTGCTATAATGTCAACTCTTTCACCGCATCACCCTTCATAAAATACAAAATTTTCTCCTTATCTTTAGCACCATCAAAATTGTCAAGAACATTCTTCATAGCTTCAAGCTTTTCAAGGTGTGAAAGAGAGACATTTTCACCATCCTTATCTGTCAGGGAATTTGCATCAAGAAACTCAGGTTTCATCGTTTCCATTTCAGAGCGACCAACACCTCCTCTGGTATAAGATTTTACCAGCTTCATTCTCTGATAACATTCTACCCAGGTGGGCACTTTTAGAGATTTTTCAATATCTTCCTCTTCAGTGTCCATACTTTCAGATACAGAACTCCTTATACCTCCAGAAGCAAAGTTAATATGTTTGAACCCTTTAGGATATTTAAAAGTGTTAACATGCTTCCACTTCTTATCCTTTTCTCTGATGGGAGCATAACTTGTAGGTAACACATGAACTTGTCTTCTTTTATCATACCATATATGTTTCTCTGACTTTAAAACATTCTGCAAATACGCATCACTTGCTAAATCAGCATTTCTTCTTCTTCATCTACTTCTGAATTATGAGAATCAATCACAGTAATGAGAATCAACTGATTAATTAACCTGAATACATCTTCATCAGTATCAGAAATAACTTTCAGTTTTTCAGTATCAGAGTTTATATTTGCATCAGTATTTGTATCAGAATCATCACTTTTTTATCAATATCTGCCTTATCAACTTGAGCAATGTCAGTGGTTGATCTTTTCTTCCTTTCCGTAGCACCATTATATCTCCCTTGTCCAGCAGAAGTAACTTTAGAAGTTGACTATTAATGATGAGCATCAGTGATAACCGTAGTATCAGTAACTGGATTGTTATCACCATCATCATCAGGATTTCCATCCTTAGCTTGAATGGATTCAGGTGTACATTTTGTATCAGCTACCTTCTCCCCCTTTTCGGCATCAGGATTTGAAAGAAGAGAAAGAATAGCATCCAGTTTATCATCCATTTTAGACACCTTGGTTTCCAGAGTAGAGAACTTAGATTCCGGAGTTTTATGCAATTTCTCCACATCTAAAATAGCATTCCTGATATTATGCAGATCAGTGGCAGTAGGTACATGAGTCATGAATTCACTCATTTTGTCCTTGACAGTCTCATGAGACTGTTTCATATTGAATTTGGATGAAGAACCAATGTTGGATTTAAGATAAGCTTCAACAACAGCCTTTATATGAGCCTGTTCAGAATTATCACCATCACTGTCATCATCAGTATCAGAACCAGACTTGTTAGCAGGAGCAGCTGGAGGTTCTGTCATTACATCTTTTCCCTTAACAGGATCTTTAGGTTGAGGTTCCTGAGCCTGATGTGACCCTGAAATAACAAGTAAATTGAACACCTAAATCTCTCTGTTCTTTTCAAGTGATCTCATCACTTCTCACTCATATATTACTGTTGAGAGTAATATTTTTCTCACTAAGAAAATTATAAGTAAAGAAAAATTTATAAAAATATTTTCTCAAAACTTCCTCTCCTTTTGCTAGTACAAGAGACTGCCACTCATAAAACATTTCTTTTCTCTAAATTTTTTCACACAATCTCATAGAAAAGCATTGAACACAATATGAAAAGAAATAAGAGATGGCAGAGAGGGGAATCATGCTTGTCATATAAATAGGGGTAACCTCAGACAAAAAGACTATTTATAATCATACAAACATATAAAACTTGAGAATAGTAGAGAAAAAAAATACCTGAAGTGGGTTTCTCAAATGGAACACAAGTAGTAGCTGTATCAGTGTTTGGCACAGCATCAGGATTTGCTAAGACATCAAGATGTGAAAAATGGCCTGCATCAGTACTTTGAACTGATGGTTCTTGTGGAGCCTGAGGTATTGAAGCAGCGTCACCCTTTTTAGGTGAAGTTTCTTATGGGCTTCCCTCAAAAATAGGATCATTGATGACTTCATCCACTTTCTGTAAAATATCCTGATGAACATTTTTGTCCTTTAACAGTTGCTCAGTATTAGCTAACAGACCTTCTTGAGCAGTGTGAGGATTTGTCTGACCAATCTAGTTGTCTGCATCTTCCCTTTGAGAAGATGGTTCTTGTGTGCTGACAACCTTTGCAGATGACCGATCTTTGGTTTTCTTTCTTATGAAACTAAGTTCTGAGCCACCTTTTCTTTTCTTTTCAATAGTTGCCTCCTTAGCTGAACGGAAGCATCAGTAGCAAGAATAGAAGTATCAGTATTTGCAACTGTTGGCTTCTTTAACTTAAACTTAGACCCTAAGGTCACAGTTTCATCATCTGAGCTGGATTCATCCTTCAGCTTCAGTCGTCTTCTTTTTCCAGTATTCTCACCACCTTGTTTCTTCTCACTCACACTGGGTGTATCCCTTTGAACACGATGTAAAGTGGATACAGGTTTCTCTGCTAACTGCTTTCTTGTTACAACTGATGCCTTTTGAGAAGCACCAGAGGTAGGCGATTTTGTAGTTAGTTGGGATTTCTGTTTTGTAAAAAGAATACTTGGGGTAGGAACATGAAGTGTCTTGTTCTATAGCATCAGAAAATGGAACAGAGGTTCCAACATCAGGATTTAATGGCACTTGTTGAGGAGTAGGTCTATTTCTTAACAGAAATTGTCTGACCTACTGGGGTATAACAGTTGGTCTGGAGAATCCATTCTTGTTATCCTTACTGATGTGATCCTTAATAGCTTTTTCATCAATTTTAAAAACAGGAAGGAGCTCATCATTTTCAAACTCAGCATTAGGGCATAAATGAGTAAAAATCAATTGGAAGAATCTAGTATACCCTATTACTCTTGAAGCATCAGTTTTCCTAGCAATCAAATACTGAAGAATAGTATTACCATAATCAAAATTGCTAGAGTAAATCAGAGAATACCCAATTTTAAGAGAAACTGATGGAAGAGCATCAAAATTTATGATTTTGTTCAGGAAGCATCCGCTGATACAATCAAAGAGGAAGTTTCATTCTCTCTTCAACTTTGTCCTGAAAAGACTACCAATCTTGGTAGGTTCACCATTGTAGCCCAGAGTCCTTAGCATTTGAAATAAGCTCTCATTCCCAAAAGTATCAGGAGCATCATTAAGGGCTGGAAGCCTCAAGGTAGTAACTATAACATCAGCATCAACATCAAATCTTTTGCCCTTATACTCAAAGAAGAAAGTACTAGTTTCCTCATCTATCTGTGCAGTATTCTAAACCTGCATCATAGCCTTATAGGAAACCTTGATTGGATTTGTTAGTGCATACCCAATTGGACTTTGTAATAAAAATTCTTGAATAACATGAAAATCATTAGGTAACTCCTTATGAGACAGAGGAGCAAGAAAATTGTTTGTTCCAAGGGTGTGACCATGAATTATAGTTGGCTTACTGATGCACGGTGAATCTTGTGATGAAGAAGACATGATTTTCAAGAAGGTGTGAGTGATGTGATGTGTTTGGAGAGATTTTGTTAATTTGAACTTGTGAATTTTGTGTGTATTGGTGTGTAAGTATGAATGAATTACAACACAAAAGAAAGAGAGAAGCGTATGGGTTTAGACTTCTGATAGATGGCAAGTACTGATTGAGAGTAAAATAAAGGTAGATCAAATTACGATATAAAGCCTAATATGCAAAACTTTTAATAAATTTACCGTGTGGAAAAGTGCATAATATAAATTACCTCTCATCAAAAGTTGAATAAAATACTCAACAAAAACAGCAAAATCAACCAGTAATTACTTTTAAATAAAATACTGAACCATTGTCATGCTGACCTTGCATCAGGATTTGAAAGGACCTTACCATCAGGATTTTGCGTTTCTCAGGATGTGACGATTCACATTCATCAGGATTTGAAAAATACACAAATACATTAGAATTCCACAGTTTTAATCTCAAAATTCAAGTATAAATATGCAAGAATATACAAAGAATAGAGATTACCAGGCTACATATTGTACAGATATCTCAAGCAATCATAACAAAAAATAGAAACAGGCTTTTGCAAATAACATATTTCATTCATTAATCATTGAACAATACATTACGTGAAATACTTGATTACAAATTTTATTACAATAGAACCCTAGAACTAGAAACAAAAACAGGAACATCCTTAGTCCAAGAAGCTTGACAAAGCTGACGGTGAAGAGAAACAGGACTTTGTCTGTAGGACTAAGGCTATTGATGTTCAGTGGTTTGGATTCCTCGTGGATGAGCGGCGTCTGCTCTCAACAAACAGCACCGCCAGCCGGATGATGCGTTTCTGCTGACGGATAGCCTCTCGCCTCTCTTCTTTAAGGAGATCCTGATGGAGATAGTAGTCCATCTGGAAGAAGAGCATGTCCATCTCTATTTGATGTGGAACTGATTCCCAGATTTCTCTGGGAACTTCAGTTATGTGCCACGAGTTTTGCCACTCTGCACAGCGGAACTCGATGGTGTAGTCTTCGTAATCGAGATACATGTTGCAGCGCACCATTGTGAAGTAAGAGATAGAGAGAAGGAAAATATAGAACTGAGAGATTTTGAGAGAGTTGGGAGATGAAGTGAACAAGAGTACCCTACAGTTTATATAACCGAGAGAGAGAGAGAGAGAGAGAGAGAGAGAGAGAGAGAGAGAGAGAGAGAGAGAGAGAGAGAATACGATTCGGGGTTTGGTTTAATTAACTAGTTACATTAACAAAAAATATATCATTAAGATAAGCGTGCCCCAAATACAAATAATACAATGATGGGAAATATGTGCACAAATACTAAAAATCACTTAAAAACAAAACAATGTACATAAATACATTAAAATTCAAAAAAGAAAAAAATAATGTCACATAAGTGTACAAACCGGTCATCAGGAATTGACCAAATTTCAGAATTTATCTAAAAATCAGAATTAGTCACCTTTCCCAACTAACCATGCCAAGCTCATTTATAAGATTTTTAAAGGTTGCTTATGGAAGTGGTTTTGTGAAGATATCAGCCAGCTGCTGATCAGTAGGAACAAAATGAAGCTCAATTGTTCCTTTTATAACATGTTCTCTTATAAAATGATATCTTATACTGATATGCTTAGTAAGAGAATGCTGCACTGGATTTCCTGTCATGGTAATAGCACTTTGATTATTACAATAAATAGGAATTTTTGAAAATGATAACTCATAGTCCATGAGCTGGTTTCTCATCCAAAGTAGTTGTGCACCACAACTACCAGCTGCAATGTATCCAGCTTCTACTGTTGTAGTAGAAATAGATTTCTGCTTTTTGCTGAACCATGAGACTAGCCTTCCTCCCAAGAATTGACAACTACTAGATGTGCTTTTCATGTCTATCTTACAACCTGCAAAATCAGCATCCGAATATCCACATAATCCAAAGTCAGCTTCTCTTGCATACCATAGACCAAGTAGTGCAGTTCCTTTCAGATATCTAAATATCCTCTTTACTGCAATTAGATGTGGCTCCCTTGGATTTGCCTGAAATCTTGCACACAAACAAGTTGCATACATAATATTTGGCCTACTGGTTGTTAGATACATAATAGAACCAATCATACCTCTGTAATTTGTAATATCAACTGATATGCCTTGATCAGGATCAAGCTCTGTAGCAGTGGTCATGGGAGTAGTTGCTGTTGCACTGTCTTGCATATTAAACCTCTTCAACAAATTCTTCGTATACTTGGACTGATTAATGAAAATGCCATCATCAATCTGTTTAATTTGCAATCCTAAAAAGTAACTCATCTCACCCATCATACTCATTTGATACCTTGATTGCATCAAATTTTAGAACTTATCACACAATTTTTGATTAGTTGATCCAAATATTATATCATCCACATAAATTTGAACTAATAGCAAGTCTTTACCTTGATTCAAATAAAATAAGGTTTTATCAATTGTACCTCTTTTGAATCCACTTTCAAGTAAAAACTGAGCAAGTGTCTCATACCATGCTCTTGGTGCTTGCTTGAGTCCATAGAGTGCTTTGTCTAGCCTGTAGACATGATCAGGATTCTTGGGATCATCAAATCCTGGTGGCTGTTTAACATAGACTTCTTTTTCCAGTTCTCCATTAAGAAATGCACTCTTGACATCCATCTGGAAGACCTTGAATTTCTTATGTGCTGCATAAGCTAAGAAAATCCTGATAGCTTCAAGTCTTGCAATAGGAGCAAATGTTTCATCATAATCAATGCCCTCCTGTTGGGAATAGCCTTTTGCCACCAGCCTTGCCTTGTTTCTGATAATTGTGCCATCTGAATCAGTCTTGTTCCTGAAGACCCATTTTGTCCCCACAATTGATCTGTTCTTTGGTCTAGGCACTAGTTTCCAGACTTCATTTCTTTCAAACTCATTAAGTTCCTCTTGCATAGCTAGAACCCAATCTGCATCTTTAAGAGCATCTTCCACTTTCTTTGGTTCCTTCTTTGAAAGTAAGTTGTGAAACTAACATTCATTCTGAGTTGCTCTTCTTTTTTTTACTCCTTCATCAGGATTACCAATGATCAAGTCAGGAGTATGATCTTTGGTCCATTTCCTGATATGTGGAAGAGTTCTTCTTGAGCTTGATGCTGCCCCTGAATTGTGTACCTCTTCAACTTCATTTAAGGCTCCCCCTGAATCAGTGCTGTTAACTCCTGATGAGGTATTAGGATTTGAATTATGTTCTCCTGCTGTAGAATCAGTATTTGTCTTAGTCTGATCAGTCTGACAAAATCCTTGTATTGATTCTTCAATGCTTGTTTTGTCATTTGAACCATGTTGTTGCTCCCCCTCAACATGTGCATGTTCATCAGGATTATGATCATCATCAGGGTCTGATGGAGTATCAGAATTTGGATCAACGGGATTTGATGATCTATCAGGGTTTGATGCAGATTTTAACTTTGCATTTTCATTTGCAAAGATCAAGCTTTCATGAGAGTCCTCTTCAAAACCAGGAATCTTTTTAGCATCAAAAGATACATTTATGGAATTAACAACAATGTTATTTC
>PHNY01163002.1:847-18433 GCA_003724115.2 Anethum foeniculum | reverse complement strand
AGGGATTATTTACAAGTATCCGGGAGATGATTGAGGCTAATAGTTAGTAATGTAGTAAAGCATATCTGCAAGTATCTGGGAGAGAATCAAGCAGCCAGTAAACATAAGTCAATCCTTATCAGTTAAAATTTTCTTTTTCAATTTATGGTCACTATATTTCTTATATTATTCATTTTCAAAATGAATAATTAAAATATTGAAAATACAATTTATATTATTTACGAATGATATGCATTACTACAATTTTCAAAATGAGAATAAGCGATGATGTATAATATTGAAACTTCTTTTATAGAATCATTCAACCCATACAAATTTATATTTTACGGGTTGCGTTAATAAATTTCAAACCGATCTAATTGGGTCGAGTTGTAAAAACGTCTCTAACCCGGCCAACCCGACCCATGTGCAACCCTACTCCTTCCTACTCAATTCTTTATATTGGGGTTGGGCACAGAGGTTAAAAAATGTAAATTATGAAATAAAGAAAAGTGTGTAAAATGAGTAGGCCCATAAATATTTAATATATAAAGTAAGTATGGTTGAAAAAAGTAATGGATGTGGTTAATTTTTGTATTATAAAATTTTACTACTTTTGAAAACTTCTGAAATGTAAAAAATTGAGAGGGATATTCAAAAAATAAAAGGGTGTAAGGAAATGGAATATACAAAGGGTATATAATATATAAAAATTGTATTTACGAAAAGACCACTTAAAAAACTAGAGATGAAAACAATTAAAGGACAATTTATCGTACATGAGGAAAACTACCACTATTGCAAATTACGAACCTCACCATGCAAAAAACAAAACAAATAAATGATCGATAAACATGTTTTTTTTAGTAAAATGTAGCCCAAAATATCTCAAGGTAAAAGACACCGACCTTTTTACCCACATGACTTAAAAATAAGTTCTCAACCGATACAGTGATCTGACTGAGTGACATATGCAGGCAGGCCCTATTCACAATAGACCTTTTACAGTCCTAGTTGACATTATACAGGTTTATTCACATTAGACCTCACATTGATTTGACTGAGTGACACATGCCGACCCTATTCACATTAGACCTCTTACCGTCCTAGGTGACATATGTACGCACATTCACATTAGACATCTTACAGTCCTAGGTGACATATGCATGCACATTCACATTACACCTCTTACAATCCTAGGTGATATATGCATGCCCAATCCATGTAGACTTCTTACGGTTCTAGGATAACATGTCTTTATATCTATATAATACGCCAACTTGGTGATAAATTAGCTGATTTGCCTATATCTTTATTATATAATACACCAACTTGTGTATAAAATTAGCGAGACATTTTATTCATGTGAAATGATGGATTTGCCTGTATCTTTATCATATTAATAAAAATATTGTTAATGGGATTTGAACCTTAGTCTAGCCATTTACTTGCACACTTCAATACCACTATGTTACCATGTCTTTTGTATTTTTAGTCGTGCACTTAATATATGTGTATCATGAATATAAAATTTAGTATTTTATTATTACAACTTATTGAATAGTATTTTTTTAATCATTATTTTCTTTTCATATTTATTGATTTAGTTACATATATATTTCCAAATAATTGAAATTACTATTGTATTCGTCTTGATTTATCTATTTTCTTTAATTTTTTATGATCAGATTTAGCTAACTTTGAATAAATATTTTATATAGAATATGATTGAAATAATTTTAAAAAAATTATATCATTAGAAAATATTAAATACAATTGGGTTTAATATATATATCATTAGATCATTTTCAATCAAAAATTAAGTCATTTTGATCATAAAAATGATATATGACTAATAAATTGGGGAATAGTGAATATTGAAATAATAATAATAAAAAATATATTAATGAAATACAATATTATAAAATTAATTATTAATACTATTTTTACAATTATTGGTGAATAGGATACTAGATTATATATAATGATAGATTTGTTGAAATAAACATGTATTTAAATTACTCATATGAAATAAATACATTTTATTCAGATCATCATGATAATGATATATCTTTTGGACGAAGTAATTTGTTTGAAAAGATGAATTTAAAGTTAAATGTGTCTAAATATTGAGGTGTATATGAAATTCATGAAAATGCTTAAGACAAAACAAATTATGTTAATTATTAAAATACTCTTCTTGTTACACCCGTAAGATTTTTCATTTTAGAGTGAATGTAAATATTAGTATATCAGCTAAGTGGACTAGACATGACACTAATACTTTGAACAATTTTTTATACCAACAAAATAATGTTGATATATTAATAATAAAGGAATATTTTTCATAATCAAGATAACTTCCCGAAATAAACAACTTCGAAATTAATGAAACAATCTGCAAAGGGATCTCATGGTCCTCCATGTGGTGGAGCAATTATACGAGATCATATGGGAATATTTGTCTCATTTTTCATGACAAACTTTAGTCACTACACAATTTTTTTGATAGAAGTATTATCCATAACCAAAGTTCTTGAGTTAGCAAAAAATTTTCAAATAAAACATTTGGAAGTTCACCTTGATAGTCTGACTTCTGTCCAAATTCTTAAATAAAATGGCAATGACCGAGATGGACGTGTTCATGATCTTAATTATTGTCGCGATTTGATTAGAAGCTCAGAGTGGATGGTGATGATATATCGTGTATATCGAGAGGGTAACCGTGCTACATATTGATTATCAAATTAAGTGGCTTACAGGATGAAAAGTTTCAAATATTGAAAATCTCTCCTTTAGTGCTTAGAAGATTTTCAGTTGGATATACTAGAGGCGCGGTTTGACAACGATCAGTCCAATCGGAAGCTCGATTTAGTTTTATTTGTTATTTTTTTGGTTGGTTTCTTCCTACCCTAGATGGATATTTTTTATTATAATTTCATGGGAACATACTTGCTAATTAATTATATGTATTAACATTTTGTTTTTAAATACATAAAAGCTAAATTACTTGTACTCGTTTAATTACATGCAAAAAGATTAGTAATAAAAATAAAATTTTATATACAGATCATACATACCGATAGTCAATCAACTTATATGAGATATACTTGTGATATTACAAAATTTTATTGATAAATAAATAATCGAGAATACTTTACTACGTATTGCACAAAAAATTTAGAAAATGGCCCGAGGCTCGCACGGGTCATTATGCTAGTGTAATACTTATATGTTTGTAATGTATTTTTTTTCGGAAGGATTGCGCATTTTAATGTGTGTATACGGGCTACGCATATTGTTCATACGTACTTGGGTATTTAGGGCAGTTCTACCTACATGTAAGTAGTTTGGGAGTTGGTTTTTCGGAATTGGGTATTTGCATCCAACAACCTTAAACTTACTTTAGAGGATAATTTAAATCATTACGTCGCCTAACAATAATTTTGGTGTTACATTAGTATAAATTATGATATGCAAATATAATTTGTTAAATTTTTATATAGAATAATTTAAATTTCATATGTATTTAAATGATGACTATTTATAATATGGTATTCAATAAAAGCAAAAATTAGAAATAAGAAATCAATAACTTAAAAAATTAAAGAAAAGTACGTTAGGACCTTTTTAAAAACGACATGCAAGCACTACGCCATAAGTGCACATAGGCAGCCCCTACTATGCAGTTGCATAAGGCCTAAATGGTGTTGCATGAGGTAATAGGCAACAACAGGTCAGCGTTGCCAATACGGGTGTGGCCGTAGAGCCCTAAGGCAACGAAATTTGCAACACCACAAAGCGTTGCAATACGTGTCTTTCGCAACACAAAAGACATACAGTGGCAACAACACTTGGTGTTGCATAAAAAAGAAGCCACATCAGCATAGTGTCCTACATGGCACGCGACAGGTCAAAATCTTGCCACGTCAACAGCAGGGCCCACATTGCCACGTCAGCTGTGGGCCCCCATGCCACGTCAGCTGTGGGGCCCACTTGCCATGTCAACAGAGTGGGTCCCACATTTGGGCCCCCACATGCCACATTAGTAGAGTGGGTCCCACATGTGGACCCCACATGCCACGTCAGCATTTTCTGTCCATATCAGCATTATTTAATTTTTTTAAATTTCTAATGCAACACTATGGCTTCTAGTGTTGCATGTTGTGCAACACTGTCAGGAATAAGCAACGGTAGCTTAAATTTAATGCAACACTGTTTCCAGTGTGTTGCATAAAATCAAAAATGTTATAGATAATGCAACGCTTTTCGTGCAACGTTTGCTAAAAAGCATTGCCTATGTGCACTTATGGCGTAGTGAAGGTTTTGTTAAGATAATTTTATTAAAAACTTATTATAATATAATATATATTAAATATAAATCAATGACGTGTGCGTTATATACAATTAAAATTAGTAGAATAAATTTATAAATTGAAGAATATCATAACAGAAATCATTAATATATTGATACAAAATTTATCAAATATAAGAATATATATTTAGTTGAGAAATATGTGTAAAAGTAAAATAGAGTTCGACATCCCTTAGATCATTCTCACTAAATTTCAGTAAATTTCAGTAATTACCTACTGTTATAAATATTTAGGCATGAAAACCTAATAGTACACTTGTAATTTACATATATTACGCAAACAGATGTTCTAAAAATTATACTTCTAATTATACATATAAGTCGATATTTACAAATTTATAGATTATTAAATTTCCAGCTCAGCAGAGCAACAGTATTATGTGTGTGGCTGATGTGTCGAGCTAGTTACAAAACTTGCCACGTCAACATAGATCACAGAGTCATATTAGACCCATCTTAGTTCATTTCATTTTAAGTTTTAGTATTCATTTCATTTTAAGTTTTAGTATCCATAACTCTAGATTGTTTTCAGTTTTTCTCTCTCATTAAGAGTTTGTTACAAAATTTAATTTGAAAGTTCTTCTTATTCTTGATATTCTTCTTTGTTTTGTTCATCGTTGATCACAATTGCATAATCACTGCAACTTTTAACATGTTATCACACATGTAATGGCATCTTCCGCTTGTTGATTGTGTGTTTCTTTCATCTTCGAAAAGGTTTATAGGTTTCATAACTCTCTTTCGCTTATTTCAATATTTCTTGTGATAGTATCAATGGTGTATCATTCTTCGTTTTGTATTAATTCAAAGTTTTAGTTGCTTCAATCTTGTGTTGATTGAATCTTTGTGGTGAGTAATTGTGTCTCTAGCTTCGTTGTCAATGGAGGGATCTAGCAGTACAAATGCCTAGACTAGATTAGCTTCAAATAACATAGACTCATCTAGTGTGTATTATATATATCCATCTGATGTAAATACGACACAACTTATTTCTGTAAAATTTAATGGTACAGGCTACAGTAATTGGAAAAGTTCGATAACGCTTATCATATCTACTAAAAATAAGCTTAGATTCATTGACAAAACTGTTATTATGCCTGATATTGGATCTATTGAATTGAAATCTTGGGAACGATGCAACGATCTGGTGTGTTCGTGGTTGTTAAGCAATTTAGACGAATCTATCTCATGAAGTGTTTTGTTCTTTAAAATTGCTTGATAAATTTGGCAGTATCTTGAAGATAGGTTTTGATATGCTTCTATGACGCAAATTTTCTCAATTGAGGAACATTTATCTGAACTAAATCAAGGATCTAAAACTGTGCCTGAGTTGTTTTACTGAAATTAAGGGACTATGGGATGCAATAAGTTATATCAGCCATATGCCCTATTGTACTTGCAATAAGTGTACATGTAATGTGACTCAAAAAGTGCTTTAGATGCAACAAGATCATAGACTGCTACAATTCATGATAAAACTTAATGATAAGTTTGTAATTGTGCGTGGTAACATTTTGATGTGGTAAACAATGCCTAGTTTGTCTAGTGCCCTCAGTTTGTTTTTTTAAGAAGAGAGACATCAGGAATTGTCTCAGTTGTCTGGTCAAACTAAATCTTTGGCTTTCATGATTGATAATAAGAAAAATTACAGACCTGGCTATAATCAATCATAGAGACGGAATAAGATGACTGGACAACTTGGTGGTTACAATATTGGGAGTCAAGTTGGTGGTAATATTGGGTTGAAGAAAGCAAATAGCTATTTTTGTACACATTATAAAATGTCTGGTCATAGTGTTTACAGGTGCTTTAAGCTTCATCGATATCCTGCTAATTTCGAGGAATATAAGGATAAAAAGGTTGTTGCAGTTTCTCTCAATCCTGGTTGTGAAGATAAATGTGATAATTCTGGATCCAGCACTTCAATCACTACTGAACAGTATAATTAGTTGATAAATATTCTTAATAACCAACCTAATTCTACTTCTGACCATGTCACTCATGCTTTACTAGATCGTAAGATTTACTTAATGGTTGATAATACTTTTAATTCTGAATGGATAGTGGATAGTGGTGCCACTGATCATATATGCTCTAATCTTAACATGTTTCTCACATACAAGCCAGTAGTTGGTAAGTCTGACTTCATTGTCACACCTGATGGAAGGAAAATACCTATATTGCATACTGGTTCTGTTAAGATTTTTGACATGATACTTCATAATGTGTTGCACATATCACTTTTTCACTACAATCTTGTTACTCTTCAGAGATTATGCCCAGATTCGAATTGTTCAGTTGTTTTCACTAGTAATGATTGTATCATACAGGACCATTTGCAGAAAAAGAAAGCCAGTCTTCTTTGTAAGTTTTACGGTAGTTTATATAATATAACAGGAGTCAATACAGATTTGATTGAGAAGAGAGTTTACTTAGCTTCAAAGATGATCTCAGTATCTGGCATCTACGTCTTGGTCATGTGCCATTTAGCAAACTACAATTAATTCCAGCTCTTTCAGGATTGAACAATTCCCGAAACTTGATTTGTCAGATTTGTCCACTGGCAAAACAACTTGACTTGTTTTTCCTCATAGTAGTATTAAGACTAAGTCTCCATTTGAGTTAGTACATATTGATGTATGGGGAACATACAAAATCAAGTCTCATAATGGATGTAATCAGTTTCTTATAGTAATAGATGATTTCAGTCATTTCACTTGGGTGCATATGTTGAAACATCGAACAGATTCTGTAAAAGTCATGGTGGATTTCTTATCTCATGTTGAAACACAATATAAATCTAAGGTCTTATAAGTTCATTCAGATAATGCTCTAGAAATATGTCAACATCTTATGAAGGCTTTATTTTTAGCTAAAGGGATGGTACAACAAACAAGTTGTAGCCAACACTCCACAATAAAATGGAGTTGTGCAACGTAAGCATATGCATCTTCTTGAGACTACAAGATCTCTGTTTTTCCAGTTAAATATTCCTCAAAAGTTCCGGAGTTAGAGAATTTTAAAAGTATACGGCATTTTATGTTTTCCATCTACTATTGCTGATAAAAGAAGTAAGTTTGATCCTAGATCAGTTGCTTGTGTTTTTCTTGGCTATTCTATCTCTCATAAAGGCAATAAAGTACTAAATCTCAAAAATGATTCTTTGTTTGTTTCTAGAGATGTTGTATTCCGTGAGAATCATTTCCCTTATTATTCTCATAGGCTACTGAATTTCTAGCTCAGCTTTATTTACCAGTAGTGACATCTTCCTGCTACAGTGATATTCCAACATTTTCGAAAACTGATGGTAATGTCTGTATAACTGATTCTCCTATTATTTTTGGTGATAAATATAACTGATTTTACTCGTAATTCTGATTATGTTTGTTAGGTACACGACATGTCTATACCATTATAACAAGCCTGCTCAAGTAGCAATATCCATTTATAGAAACAAATGGAGTATTCCATTTGAACTAGTGATAGGTTTCAATGTACTTGTCTTGTATGTTTTTCTAGATAGCTCTTAGGTCTAAATGAGCTTAGAGATATCCATGCAATTGTCTTGTATAGTGTAAGTGCAGCTTGGAAGAAATTCAATGAAGATTGTTCAAGCGGCAAGTTGCAAAGAAGACTATTGAAGAATAAAATTGCAGAAATATCTCTAAGTCATACATCGTGAAGTCTGGAAGAACTATACCGTGAACTTACAATGCTATATCGTGAAGTGGAGGATATCATGAAGTCATCAATATCTTCAAGTCTAGTAATGCTATACTGTGAAGTCTCATATAGCAAAGTCACATATCGAGAAGTCAATATCCAATACCGTGAAGTGCTATATCGAGAAGTCACATGCTCTAAAATATCCATATAGCATACCTGAACTATGTAGTGAAGTTAGATGACCTGGAAGCTCACAGTTTACTATATCCTCACACAGTTGGTTCATTACAAGACAAAAGAAGGTACAATTTCCAGAATAGAAGAAACACATCACTGCAGCACATTGTACATAGAGGTGGTCCATGAACAGGTGTCAAGCCTACGGTTAAAACTTGGAGAGAAAGAAAAGAAAACACACAGCTAAAGATAAGGAGAAAAATCAAGATCATGGAGGACTTGCAAAATGCTGCATCATGTCTCATGCAGTACGGGACCTCCAGCTGTTGAATGGAGTGGGCACTATGTTTTGTAATTGTATTACTTATAGTGTGCTCATTCCAAGTCTTTATGTTGTGTTTGGTTGGGGTGAATGAATGGAATGGAATGGAATGAGATTTTAAGTGTAAAATGATTAAATTTTTTAAATTTTCATTCTTTAACACATTTCATTCCTAACCACCAAAACTAGAATCAAATACCCCCAATTTGAGATGGAATGCTTCATTCTTTACTAACCCCATTTTCTTTGCAATTCTAATCATAACAATTTTGCATCTCTATTTTTTTTTTTTCAAATTTTCCCTCCAACTCCTATTTATTTCCTTTAATTTCACCCATTCCATTCCATTCCATTCCATTCACCCCAACCAAACACAACCTTAGTGTGTGGGAGATAGAGGACTCAAAATGTAATATTTTTTCTCTCTCTCGGAGCCAAACTCAAGAACTTGTTCTTGAGAAGAAGCCAAGAAAAACACCATCGTTTTTCTTGGGACTATAGCAACAGTTTCTTTATATCTTATATAAAGTGAATTGATCAAATATTGTGTGTTGTGCCATTTATGTTTATGCTTTGCCAAATACAATATACTTATTCTTGTTGAGTTGTGATCAAAAATCATAAGAAGCACTAATCCGCAAAAAGTATCCAACTAGTCATTCACCCCCCCCCCCCTCTAGTTACCTGAGAGTCTTGTGTCCCGACAATCCTTGATAATGGCAATAGTCATGATTCCTATAATCATTCTAATCTTCATAATCTTAGTACTTCTTTCGATCCTATACCTTTAAGAAAATTTGTTAAGGTTCACAAACCTCCTTATTTGTCATCTTATTAGTGTCATACTGCTTCTAAACCACAACATTGATGTAACCAGTTCATGTTCCCACATATAGTCTTTCTGTTTCTAAATGTGATATCACAGAGCCTTGTTCTTACAAGGAGGTTGCTTCTAATCCTATTTGGCTGCAATGCAAACTGAATTGCAAGCATTGTATACTAACCAAACTTGGGATTTAATCCTTCTTCCTCCAAACAAAAAACCTATAGGCTCAAAATGAGTTTTTAAGGTAAAATTAAAATCTAATGGGAATTTAGAACGTTGCAAAACTCGTTTGGTAGAAAAGGGCTACAACCAAAGATTTGGTGTTGACTATGAAGAAACGTTTTCTCCTGTTATACAAATGACCATAGTGAGAATTCTGTTGTCTTTAGCTGCCTCTAAACGTTGGAAATTACATCAACTAGATGTAAACAACGCTTTCTTACATGGTTCTTCGAAAGAGGAAGTGTATATGTGTGTTCGATAGGGTCTTTCAAACCCAAATCATTTGATTTGTTTACTTTGTAAATCGTTGTATGGCCTTAAGCAGACTTCTCGAGAGTGGCATGAAATACTTGTGGAGGAACTTCTTTGTCAAGGATTCAAGCAATCAAAAAATGACTATAGTTTGTTTTTGTGACATCAGAATGGTAAAATGTGTATAGAAACTATTTATGTTGACGATGTAATTCTCACAGGTGATGACACTTCTGCAATTCACAATTTGAAAGCTCATTTGGACACTCAGTTTGGTATAAAAGATCTTGGTGATCTTCGTTATTTTTTAGGCATCGAAGTAACTCACACATCTGATGGGATTATGTTATGTCATCATAAGTTTTCTAATGAGTTATTATCTGAAGCAGATAATTGATCTTTCTCGATCAATTTTTACTCCATTACCAGTTCACTTCAAGCTTTCTTATAGCGAAGGTAATTTGCTTCCTAATCCTGACATATATAGGTCGTTAGTTGATAAGCTTAATTACTTAACCAACATACGTGCTGATCTTCCATATAATGTTCAGACTTTAAGTCAATATATGCATTCGCCTAGAACTACTCATCTTACTTCTTTGCATCACACTCTTCGCTACCTTGCTGGGATAATTCATCAAGGTATTCTTCTTAAAGCTTCTAACCAGTTAACATTGCAAGCGTTCTCAGATGCAGATTGGGCATCATGTATTGATTTTAGACGTTCTGTGACCGGTTATATTCTATTATTGGGAAATTCTCATGTCACTTGGAAGTCAAAGAAACAAAGCACTGTGTCTAAATCTTCTGCAGAAGCAGAATACTGGGCTATGGCTTCAGCAACTGCAGAGGTCACCTGGGTTGTTCGTTTATTAGATGAACTTGGGGTTTCTAATCGCAAACCAGTAAAACTTCATTGTGATAATCAATCAGCGCTTTATATCGCCAAAAATCCTGTTTTTCACGAGCATACGAAACATATCGAGCTTGACTGCCATTTCACTCGAGATAAAGTTTTGGATGAGTTATTTCAGCTTACTTATCTCCCCACTCGTTCCCAGTTGGCTGATGTGTTCACTAAAGTGTCTCCTTCATTTCAGTTCAACACGGTGTTGTCCAAGTTGGAAATGGTTTCCCCTCCCAACTTGAGTGGAATATTGAATTTCCAGCTCAGCAAAAGAGCTCAGCAGAGCAGTAACATTATGTGTGTGGCTGATGTGTCGAGTTAGTTACGAAACTTGCCACATCAGCATAGATCACTGAGCTATATTAGACCCATCTTAGTTCATTTCATTTTAAGGTTTAGTATCCATAACCCTAGATTGTTTTTAGTTTTTTTCTCTCATCATGAGTTTATTACAGTTTGTTACAAAATGTATGATGAAAGTTTATTCTTGTTCTTCATCTTCTTCTTCGTTTTAGTCATTGCTGATCACAACTGCATAATACCTGCAACTTTTAAAATAGATAATATTGAAAAAGATACATGAATGAAAATTGTTGAGAACAGTATGAGAAATTAGGAGAAAAGAGAATTGGTTAATGTGAAAGACAGCAAAATAAATTAGTGGCGGACAAGTTAGTGAAAGTTCATATGAACAAGATGAGAGTTTAATGATAATTGAAATCTCTACATATTAGCATGTAACTGGAGTGATGTTTATAATTATTAAATTTCACTTTTTTCAAAATTCATCAAAATCTACAATTTCTTTTAATATATTCAGCTTGACTCGATTGTATTGTCCTGTATGTCTAATGGTCTTTCGAGTAGTTTCAGATGAAGAAATTTCTGTTAAAGGTGCAAGAACAAAATTGTTTCAAATGGGCCAGACCAGAATAAAGTAATTTCACTGAAACTTCAACAAAGTTGCACTAAAGTTGCATTGACTAACTTGACTGTACCAGAGAACTGTATATAAACCAGCTACATGTAACAAGTAAAGCTCTGCACATACAATCATTTTAGGAAGCACTAATCATTCTTCCATGGATACTACAAACAACCAACTAACTGTCCCTTATTCTTCTTCTCCGCCTCGCTGGGATGTTTTCTTGAGCTTTCATGGTAAGGACACTCGTCGAAACTTCATTGCACATCTTTACTTTGCTTTGGATCAAGCAGGAATTCTAACATTCAGAGATGATCCTGCTCTCGAAAAGGGTGAAGAAATATCATCAGGTCTAATTAAAGCAATCAAAGATTCAAAAATGTTTGTCGTTGTTCTATCAGAGAACTATGCTCGTTCCCCATGGTGCCTTAATGAGCTCGTAGAAATTCTTAGTTGCAAAAGAACAGAGAATCAGGTTATTCCTGTATTTTACCATGTGGATCCATCTGATCTTCGGTACCATAGAGGGACTTTCGGAGAAGCTCTTGATTTTCATAAGAAACGTTACTCTGTTGATATGATAGAGAAGTGGAAATCTGCTCTTGCTGAAATCGCGGAGTTGTCAGGGTACCATATCAAGAAAGTCGCAAATGAGTAAGTCCCTGTTATTTGTTCTCTACTTATTTAGAACAAATCTACTTTTTGTTATTGTTGTTCTAATTGTCTACAACTTACGCTGTCAAATTTGCAGGTTCAAAAGTAATTAATTTGCAAACATGTAATTTTTTATAATTTTCTTTAACTTCTGGGAAAAGTGAATCCTGTTCATATAACTGAATGCATACATCTAGTATTTGTTTGTGTTCTAATATATAGCCTACAAATTCTAGAAACAGTGAGTTTTAGGTAAGTTAACATTTTAGTGAATCTTTTTTTTTTTTTTGAATTCTAAGCTATATTTTATTCGCAGAATATAAGGTAAATGTTATTTGTCAATTTATTGAATTCCGAAGTAGTGTAGTTAGAGCTTAAGAAGTTAAAATAGTTTGTAGAGGGACATGTATATAAATCTAATAGTATTATTTAAAGCCTGTATGTAACAAGCAGGAATGAATCTGACACCATTCAAGAGATTGTGAAGAATGTTGCAGCCCTAGTATTTACAAAAGCATTACATCTTGAGGAATATCTAGTTGGGATAAATTCTGCTGTCCAAGAGATATATCGAAAACTTAGTGTTGAGTCAGATGATGTCCGTGCAATTGGGATATGTGGAATGGGAGGAATAGGAAAAACCACAACTGCTAAATCTTTCTACGACAAATATTCCAACCAATACGATATCAGTTGCTTTCTTGAAAATATTAAACAGTATTCACAAGTATATACACCTGAACTTTCTTTACTTAAACAACTCTTGATTGGGCTTCTCAAGAAGAAGGGTTATACTGTCCAGAATGTTGAAGGTGGGATAAGACAATTGGAACAAATTCTTAGTTCTAAGAAAGTTCTCATTGTTTTAGATGATGTGAACCGATCAATGCATTTAGAATTGCTTGTAAGGCTTCGCAATCTGTTGAGTGCTGGAAGTAGAATTATTATTACAACAAGAGATGCAAACCTGCTTACTCAGTTACGTGTAGATATGTCCCAAGTAGAAATATACATGGTGAAAGAATTGGGTGAAATAGATTCATTAAAACTCTTTAGCTATCATGCCTTCCGAGAACCAACGCCCCCTGAAAGTTTTAGAGAGCTCACAGTAAGGTTTGTAACTTATGCTGGAGGTGTTCCATTAGCTATCAAAGTGTTAGGTTCATCTTTGCGTGGTAGGAATCAATTGTCATTCTGGAAAGCTAAACTTGAAAAAGTTCGAAAAATTCCAAATAAAGAAATACAGGAAATCCTTCAACTGAGCTACGATGAATTAGATGAGACAGAGAAGTCAACTTTCCTTGATATTGCATTCTTCTTTGTCGGGAAAGACAAAGATGAGGCTGTTGATATATTTAATTCTTGTAATTACTTTCCAGATGTTGGAATACCAATTTTAGTGGAAAGATGTCTACTAACAATTGACGAAGATAATAAGTTTGCAATGCATAATCTTATACAAGACATGGGATGTGAACTTGGGAAGAGTAGAGGCTTGTTCTGGCAAGGAGCACCTGAGGATTTGCAAAATCTAGAGGTAAGTACAAAACATAAATTATGCGAACCTTTGGCAGCCTCATTTTTAACTGGCACAAAACTTACTGATATAAATACTTGTTCAAGTATATATAAGAAGAATGTGCTCTGAATAAATTAGTAGATCTGGCATTCAGCCTTGTCTACTACTTAGATCACTTGGAACTAGAAGATTGTTATATTAGAGTCATTCATCTTATTACTTCTTTTGATAATGATTAAATCAGGCAACATACAAAATTGAAGGCCTTATCTTAGATATAACCAAGTGCACCAAAAGCCAAATCACTGCAGAGATATTTGGGAACTTGTCCAACCTGAGATTACTTGAAATAATTGGTCTGCATGACATTGAAGGAAATTTTAAAAATGTATTTCAAGAACTAAGGTGCATTCAGTGGCCTGGTTGCCCATGGACATATTTATCTCCTACTTTTCATCCACAAAAACTTGTTTCCATGTACATGCCAAACAGCAAATTGAAGATGTTGTGGAAGAGTCCCATGGTATGAAATTGATCTCTTTTCTACTACCAAGTACTAATAAATATTTGTTTTTCCTAATCTATAGAATTGTAAGAAAAATGTAGTTGTCAACCGTCTCTTTTACATGTTCTAACATGACTGTTGCTTACAACAGCCTAGCAAACAACTAAGTAATTTGTGCCATTTGGAACTGCGCAACTGCCCGAATTTGAAGCAATTGCCTGAGCAATTGGGTCAGATACAGTTCGAGAAGGTTCAATTGTCAGAAAGCCTTGAAGGTAATTGATGCAAGTAATACCGCAATTAAGAACCTGCCAGATTCAACTGTTTACCTGAAAAAATTGGTTAAATTGCAATTGAACTACTGCCATAAGCTTAAAATGCTACCCAAACATTTTGGAGAACTAGAAGGATTAAGGACTTTTGATGCAAGTCGTACTGCAATCAAGAAACTGCCAGACTCCTTTGTAGCCCTCATTAATTTGGTTGAGTTGAAGATGACATGTTGCACTAAGCTTAGAAAGCTACCTGATTCGTTTGGACGGCTGATTAATTTGGAACATCTGCAATTGAATGGTTGCGCAAACATTACTAGTCTTCCGAGTACCATATGGAAGCTGAGGTCTCTTCGAGTACTAAATATGGAGTGGTGCGCAAAGCTGGAGCGATTGCCTGAGCAATTGGGAAAAATGCAATGCTTAAAAGAGATAAATGTACATTTTACCGGAATTGTTCAATTACCAGATTCTCTAGGTATACTGAGCAACATAGAAGTGTTGGAAGTGAATGGCCACAATCTCACTACGCCTAAATATATGCCCAGTAGCATCCGGAATCTTACATCACTAACAAAATTAAATCTTATCCAACAGGAAGATCACACAGCCTACACAATAGGTCAGTACGAGATATATATATGATGATAAGAACAACATATTTTGTCTTTCGTTCGTGTCTGTAACTATTTAAAATGTCATAATCTTATCCCCATTCTTTCTATTTGTAGCTTCTCCGAAGTTGATGATTGCATCCGAAAACGATGAAATTGATTTGCCTGATGCAGTAAAATTTTTGAAGTTGAAAGATTTAAGTCTGAGATGTAATGTGAGATTATGGCTACCACTGATTCAAAGCTTGTGTTCATTAGTGACATTATATATTGTCGACGATGGCCGGAGTGTCTCGTCAACCGAACCCTTAAATCTTTCTATGCTTGACAACCTTGAAGATCTTACATTGCTTCACTTTACCAGTATCGGGTCCTCCATTCTGGAAATTCCTCTGAATCTGAAGTACTTGCGTCTATTTAATTATACAACAATTGAGCAGCTACCCGACTTATCAAGCTTGGAACAGTTAAAATTTTTGGATATTGGGAAATGCATCAGACTTCAATCACTTCCGCAACTTCCTCCTCATCTTGAAGTACTTAAAGTTGATGAATGCACAAGCCTACAGGAAGTACCAGAATTATCAATGCTGATGGAATTGAGAAGCTTGTCGTTTAGTCGGTGCAGCAATATGAAATCTATTAATTTGAAAAAGACTTCCCTGATGGTATGTTGGTGTTTGTCAATGTCTCTAAACAAATTTTTTCTATTAACATTGTTTGTAATGTTACAGGTAGGACAAATCTATGCATTTCATGCTGCTCTGCCAAACAGGGAGGTTGCAGAATGGTTCAGCTATAAAAGTCAGTGTGCAGTCTCGTTCGATATCCCACTAAGCTTAGGAGACAACTTCTTTGGTCTGGCATTCTGGGTTGTCTATAAATGCACAAGGAATGATGTTTCTTCCGTCATTACAGCTGTTATTACTAATGAATCAAAGGGTACTAAAAGGCACTGTACCATAGGTGGACCTGATGTTATAGTAGGTGAAGTTCAGTCGCTGGTAAGAAGCATGAGCGGCGAGGACATCTCACTTAAAAGTGGAGATACCGTGAACGTTTTATTTCTAGGCAATGGCATGACTGAGGTTGAGAGTTGTGGGGTTCATGTGATACAAAAAATGCCGTCAGCTAGGCCTGAGCATTATTTTCTAAAACCGATTGTTCTAGACCAGCTCAAGCGACGATTCAAACCGCGGTTCTTCATAAACCTACACCAAACCAAACGTTAATGAATTTGCAGTTTCCCCTCTAGTACCATCCGAAATCCAATACCTTAACTAGTGCCCGAAACTAGTTATGGCCCCTGTTTTCCCAGTTCCTCATCACCTTTTTGTAACATTGGTCTTGTACTATAATTTCACAGATTCCGCTACTTACTTTTACAAATTAACATTTGAATTTATTTATTTTGTCAAAATTACAAAAAACATACATAGATAGAAGATTTGAGAAGTTTTAATTTAACATTGTATAATAAATTATAAATGATGATTTGATGTTGTTTTTGTGCTGTTACCCCGAATTTGACGCGAACAAAGTCTCAAATAAAATTTAAGTTTCATAGTTCGAGTAGACCTTTCGTTTCGGGAAATAAAATGGAAATTTTGAAGCTTGAGATTACTCCAGACAAGAGTGATCGCAGTATGGATTAATGAGACATGCAGTAGAGAAAAGATTTTAAAACTAACTTGTTGCTCCATAGTTTGGGAATGCACCTTGGCATTTTCATTGCTGCATCTTATGGTTTAGAGACTCTGGCACTGCTGCCACATTTGGCTTACTTGCCAAAGTTTCATTTTCACGTGTCTTCCCATCTTGATCGGGATAAATGGAAATTATGAATAGTGAGGAGTGACATACTCGTTTTCAACATCCATGTACTCACTCAAATCTGAGTTGGTGGACTTCCAATTTCCGAGTAGTGGTCCTGGTTAACCGATTTTTAGAACACTCGATTTACTTAATCGAAGTTTCAAAAGTTGGAATGAGAGTTTAGATGGGTTATATTCATATAAAAGAATTGAGTTTAAAACTCAGATTCATAATCATATCTACATTTGAGAAGTTGGGCGAATCCAAAATTTTAAATCCTTTATGCGATGGGATTAATTTATCTCTCTATATATATCCATATAAAATCAAAGGCTTATACGCGTTGTTAATTGGATTTCTCATATTATCGTAACTAGTTTATTGCCCGTNGCAATGCACGGGTTGTACGATTCCTTTTATTCGTGTATTTTTTTTATAATTATAATAGATATTTAAAAACTCAAAACATTGTATTATTTTATAAAAATTATGTGAGATCGATAGTTTAGCTGAGAATATAATATTAATAATAAGTTAAGACATGACTAATAATTTA
>PHNY01162981.1:614-11462 GCA_003724115.2 Anethum foeniculum | reverse complement strand
ATGTTTATTTCAATTTCATCTCTGGGACTATAACTGTTTGTGTGTGAGTATATTATTGTGGGGTTATGAGCATGCAAGTAGGTAATTATATTTCAAGTTAAGTGTTATAATGGAATCAAAGCCCGTGATAACTCAGATCTCCAACCCCGGATCTGGGGGTGTTACAACAACACTGCTTTTTCCATATTAAAAGAATATTATATTTATAACAACTTGAAATAATAATAACATACGATTTTTAAAATATAGTCATAGCCAACTCCATCAAAGACAAGCCCGTTTAACAAATTTCACATAATCATTGTTTTATTTTATTTTAGTCTCGTCATTCTAATCAACACACTCTAATAATAATTGTTTAATATTCCATACAATCAATATACTTATATAAAGGAGAAGACAGAGGCTTTTATGTGGCGGCTCTCAGATCGTCCCATTTTATTTTTCGAATTTTCTCAATTTTTTGAATTAAAAAATATTAAAAACTATAATTACCTAAATTATAGCTGATAAGATAAGTAAGGATCAAATTATATCTCTTATATTAGTAGACTAGACGTCAAGTCATATAATTATACAAGGAAGCAAATCCCTACCTTTTATAAAATTATAGCAATAAGATAAGTCAGAATCGGATTCTATCTCTTAGATTAGTAAAGGCCAAATCTTAAAATTCTACCTTATATTTTTTTTATTTTTTTCAATTTTTTAAATTAATAAATAGAGAAAATTTTAATTACCTTATTTTCTCCTAATTTCTCTTAACTCAAATTACCTTCTTATTATATTATTCTAAAATTTCTCTACTATATCAATAAACTTTGCTCTTAACTCAAATTATCAAATTACCATCTTATTATTTTCCTAAAGTTTTTCCACTATATCAATAAACTTTCTACTTAACTCAGATTATCATCTTACTATTCAAACTTTATTTTCAAGTCAAAAGTTAATTATCTCATTTTCTCTTAAACTTTCTCCTTAACTAAAATTACCATGTTATAATTTTCTAAAATTTCTCTATCATACTATTATTCGCTAAAACTTTCTTTTCAAGTCAAAGTTCTTAACTTAATACTCTCCTAAATTTCAAGTCCTAAAATATAGTTTAAAAAGGAAATAAATAATCTTATATATACATAAGTGTAAATGGTTTACCTTGAAAAGAAAAGAGCAAATTGTTAGCTAGATTTTTCATTAACGCTTGTATTTCAAACTTTATTTTGCATGTTATCATAGTTTTGCCAATATTTGTTTTGTTAAACCTTTAAATGTATGTTATTATTTAATTGATTTTATGATTTTAGAATGCTTGATTGATTTATGATTTTTGAATGCAGTCTTTGCCGAGGAAAAACGGAGGATGTTGTGGATCGGTTAGTTTTAGAGGTCCGTTTTATTATTGAGGCTTTTAATTATAAAGGTATTATTTGATATTTAAATTTAAGTAATTTATGTTTGTTACTTTCATTAGCATTTGTGTAATAAACTTTATTTTGCATATTATGATATTTGTCACTATTTGTTTTGTTAAGTCGTTAATTTTATGTTATTATTTGATTGGTTTTATGATTTTAGAATGCTTAATTGATTTTATGATTTTAGAACGCAACCTTTTGTCCGGGAAGAACAAAGGACGTTATAAATCAGTTAGTTTTAGAGTTGATTGATTTTATTGTCCTAGAAAAACGGAGGATGCTATGGATCAGTTAGTTTTAGAGGTTCGTTTTATTATTGAGGCTATTTAATTATAAAAGGTATTATTTGTTATTTAAATTTAATTAATTTTTGTTTGTTATTTTGTATTAAACATAATCAAAATGTATATTAAAAAACTGTTGTATCGTTATATTTAATAAATTTTTTAAAATATTACTATATTACTGCCGCGAAGCGCGGCTTATTGTCCTAGTGAATTTAAATGATAAATTAATGTTTAATTTCTTATTACCTATATATTTAAATGATACATTAATGTTTAATTTCTTATTACTTCAATATACAAGGCAGAACCCGATGGTTGAAGATCCACTAGTTATAGCAAAACTTCATGCTTGATTTAATGAAACAAAAATGATCAGAAAATTTGAGTATAAATACATGATAATTTTAAATTATAATACTCCATTCGTTTCATTATACATATCTTTAAAAAAAATTGTTTCAAACTATTTATCTTTATCTTATTTTAATACACGTTTAAGGGTAATTTTTAAAACTATCTATATATTTATTGTTATGTCCGTCTTTGGGAATGGGTCCTAAACAGGCCCATTACGATTTACTTGACTTTGGGCCTCTCAAGTGGGCCTAAATATGTTTATCTATATAAGAAGAATGACCCTAAGCTCCTCTAGGGGACCCCTGTTATTAGGGACACATGGCACCCCTTTGGAAGGGTCGCATGCCACTGATGACATAGGGGTCGCTAGCGAGCCTAGGGGTCGCCACCGTTGCACTAGCGAGCCCGCCTTGGAGGCCGCATCGCATCAGTAACAATTTATAAAGAAGACTTGTAGGCCAACCCTTTTAGAGTCGCCTCATTATGTGACAATAAGCGAGCCTCATCTCACCAGGGGGCGCTCCGTTGTGATTCACATTGCCTAGATATGAAGGCCCATTGCTAAGGCCCCCTCAAGGAGGGGTCGTATGGGTGTGGTCGCTATAATTCAATAGATGGCCCTTAGGGGGCGCATATAAGGCCTCGCAGTGCCTCCATAGTGTCCCCTAGAGGGTTAGCGCCTTGTTTTGTGATCATTCGACAACCTTTTAGGCTTGGGCTATGGTCTTGATGGGCTTTTCACGGATGATCTCCACGGCTCTTGGGCCTGGACCTCGATGGACCGAACGAAACCCTAGCCTATTAGGGTAGCTTGTTCCTCAAGAACTACGTGTGGCTTGAATCCCCATAAATAGGGTACGTAGGCCTCTTGTTTTGGCAGAGAAACAGTTTGTACAAGAGAGAATATACGTATTTTCTCTGAACATTCTACGAGTCAATTAGCAAGATCAGTCACAACATCCATCCAAACTCATCCCGTGTTCTTCGTGTTCTTAGCAAAATATCTGTATTTTGCTCCGTGATTCCAGCAAACCTCCAAAATATTGTTATACCAATTTCTCCCGATAACATTTGGCGCTAGAAGGAGGGCACTTTTCATCTACTGGGAGAAGGATGACCAACTTCAGACATAGGAAGGACCTTTCTGAAAGAAAGGACGGAGATTATGATCAGGAAACCGAGTTGACCCTAGGGCACCCCGTGAAGGGTCTCCTGCGACCGTTCAAAAAGAAGACCCCTCAGGATAAGCCTCCTCAAGAGAAGTCCCTCCTGCTCAAGGGGCCTCCCCCCGTGGACGACCCAAAACCCATTGAAGGGACACTCATTACTCCTCATGTTGAAAATAGGGAGATAATGGGATATCTTAAGGACATTGGAGGGCGCTTAGCTGCCATGAGTGAGCGGATAGAGAAGGGAGTGAGCGGATAGAGAAGGTGGAGCAGGGTCATAGTAGCTCCATGAAAAAGAATAAGAAGAAAGGAAGCAAGTCTGGTGGAAAAATCCAAAAGAAGTTATTGAAGGATTTGATGAGGCTGAGAAAGGGAGTCAAGATATGAGTGACCCTGAGGAGGAGAACAAGGACAAACCCCCGAGCCAAGCCTCATCTGAGGCTCGCTCCACTAGTGTCTTTGATAGGACCGGGAAGAAGCTTACAGAACAAGACCTCAGGCTCAAGATTGATAAAATCAAAACAGAAAAACCAAAGAACAGGTCCTCATCCCATGGGGGAGGATCTCAACATATGGAGCTTCAGAGAAAAACTCCTTCCCAGCAAGAGGAGGAGCAATCAAGCGCGCCCTCCTCTCAGGCCAGGAGTCCCCAGGGGCCAGGTCCATCTGCGGGAAAGAAAGTTGGGGACATGGACATTGGTGAATTGAGGAAGCTAATGGAGAAGATGGATGTCGAAAAGGGGGCCATTAGCTCAATGGGCACATTCTCGCATTTTATCCAGGAGATTATGACAGCACCCCTTCCCCCGGGATTTAGGACCAATTCAAATCTTATTTTCAGTGGGGGTACTGATCCTGCAGCCTATCTGATCCGCTTTAATACTGAGATGGAAGTGTACCAGGTTTCTGTGGAGGCAAGGTGTAGGTTGTTCGCGGCCTTCCTAAGGGGTAGTGCCCAACAATGGTTCTCCAAGCTAGGAATGCAAATCACCATCAACTCTTGGGAACAATTTGCAAATATATTCATCAAGCAAGTTCCAGTCTTTGATGCTATACACTACCCTGGTGGCCACCCTTTCAAACATAAAGCAAAGGGAATGAGAGACCATTCAGGAGTGTTTCATGAGATTTAACGCTGAGGTGCCTTGTGTTAGGGGTGCCACTGAAGTTGTTAAAAATTTCCTTATTGCAGGCATCCGGGAAGGCTCAAAAATTTTGGAAGCACTTACAGGCCCAGCTCCCTCCAGTGATCTTGAATGATTTCTATGCCCAGGCTGAGCTCTTTAAATGGTTAGAGAAGTCTATGCTGGACCTGAAGAAAGGTGAAGGGAGTAGCAGCAGGGGCAGCAAAAGCAAAGGAGGCAAGCGTGAAAGGTCCTATGACCCAAGAAGAGACCAATCTCCGAGCCCAAAGAGGGACCGTAATACTAGGGAGCGTTCCTCTCAAAGGTCTCGGGGTCGTGATAGGCGAGATACAGTACACACTCATCTGATCGCTTCCATTGAGCATATCTATGACATCAGTGACAAGAGTATGTTCAAGAAGCCAACCCCTATGAACAGTGCAGAAAGAAGGGACAAGTCAAAATATTGCGCCTTTCATCGGCAGACAGGTCATGATACAGCGGAATGTAAGCAACTAAGGGACCAGATTGAGGACCTAATTCGTAATGGGCAACTTAAAAAATGGGTGGTCCGGAAGGCCAAAAAGTGAAACACCAACAAAGGTTTAGGCTACAATGAGGTCCCCCCTCCAAATAATAATGAGGGCGACCCTAAAGACAGGACCGTCAGTGATAGGACTATTCATGTTATTTTTGGAGGGCCCCATATTGGAGGAAATAGTAACAAGGCAATGAAGAGGTATGCACGAGAGGCTAAGGGGTTCCCCTCACTAATATCCACTATTTACATGATCACCCGCCTCATCACTTTAAAGGGGAGAATGCAGACATCTTGTTTACTGAAGAGGACGCTAAGTGGGTCCATCACCCTCATGCTGATGCTTTGGTTGTCAAGGTCAAGATTGGCACCAATAATGTCCACAGGGTCTTAGTTGACAACGGAAGTGCGGCCAATATATTGACCTATGATGTGTATGGCAAGATGGGACTCCTTGATAAGGATCTACTGCCCCCCGTAGGGGCCCTGTATGGATTCATTGGGGCATTTGTTGCAGTAAAAGGCCTCATAAGGCTCCTCGTGACTCTCGGGGATGAGCCTTGCCTCACGACTCAGGTTGTAACATTCACGGTGGTGGACCAACCCTGTGCCTATAATGCAATTTTGGGCAGGCCGATTTTAAAAGAAATGAAGATAGTTACCTCGATCTATGCCTTTAGTATGAAGTTCCCTACCCCTGAGGGGGTTGGATGTGTGAAGGGCATTTAATATGACTCCAGAGATTGCTATAACAAGGCTCTTAAGGCCGCCTCTAAGGGAGATGTCCCCATCTCGGATAACATGGACATTGAGGCTGACAGTTCAAAGAAGCAAAAAGGGGTGACAATAAATATGATCTCCATTAAGGAACTACCAGAGGGGTACCTCGAGAGTCAAGGGATTCATGCTGTGCCAATCCCAGGAGCACTCATGATGGAGGCCTCTCAACCAATCATGACCCTTCAAGAGGGTATAGTAGAGGAGGCCAGTGATGGGGATGAGACACCTGAACGGATTGTAATGCGGGCCCGAAAAGGGAAGGGGACCCGCAAGGAAACGTCCACATTGGTGAACCTTCCGGGGGGATCACTCGTGAAACTACTCATGTATCTGAAATCTGGGTTTTTAATGGTGATCTGCAAGAGCCAAATTCTGTGCCCGAGCCTGTGAAGAATGTACAGAAGGTAGAGGAGCCCAGCCAAGTAAAGGATTTTGACATCGACTTGGATCCACCCATCCCTGAGCAGGTGGAAAATGCAGGAGCAACCGAGGACACCATATCAATCCATTTGGACATGAATGACCCCTCTAAGGTCCTCAAAATTGGCTCTCAGTTATCCCTAGATTTAAGGGAGAGGCTCACAGTCTTTCTTAAAGCTAACTTGGATGTGTTCGCTTGGTCACACGATGATATGGTGGGGATTGATCCCAAAGTGATGTGCCATAAGCTCAATATTGACCCAGACAAGAAGGGTGTAAGAAAAAATGAAGGCCGATTAGTGGAGAAAGGGCTGAGGCCTTAAAAGAAGAGGTGGAAAGGCTCTTCTAGGAAGGTCTAGTCAAAGAATCCTCCTATCCCATGTAGGGCTGAGCAAAACCGAACCGAAACTGAAAAACCGAACCGAACCGGTCAATATCGGTTCAGTTTGGTTTGAATTTTTTCTAAAATTTCGGTTATTTCGGTTTTTCAGTTTGAACCGAAATAAAATTGGTTTGGTTCGAATTTCTGAATACCGGTTCGGTTAAAACTGAATTATATATTTAGATTATATTTATATATAATATATTTGTTATAAGTATAATATTAATAGTTTAATACTAATATTGTAATACTCACCAACCCCAACATCTGCGACCTTCCGATCCGAACTGTGAATCGTGATTCAACTCCATGTATCAAAGATTCTTCATCAGTTCATCCAATAATTATGTATAGTTAATTCTTCTTCTAGATTTTTTTATTCATCTAATTTGGTAATGGACTAATAAGTCTTCGATCTTCATTCCTACTCTACTGAGAGGTTGTTTAATTATTTACATTGTAAATTCAATATCTTTAGTCCTCACAGGTTTAAGTCTTATATGGGCAATGTCAGTTTCCTCCTGATTTTCACGAAAAACTTGAGTAGTTGCATATAAAAAGCAACGTTATTTGTAATTATAAAATGCATGTTTTTTGAATATTTCGGTTTTAAAAAACCGAACTGAAAAATTGAAATAATTCGGTTCGATTTTTGGTTCGGTCCATTAGAAAATTCGGTTTGGTTCGGTTTAAAAAAATAATAATAATTCAGTTTTTGGTTAATTCGGTTCGGTTCAATTTTTGACCGAACCGACCAAATGCTCAGCCCTAATCCCATATGGCTAGCTAACTCAGTACTGGTCAAGAAACCAAATGGTAATTGGAGGACTTGTGTTGATTTTACAGATCTCAATAAGGCGTGCCCAAAGTACAGCTTCATGTTGCCCCGCATAGATCAGTTGGTTGATTTTACGGCTGGGCAGGCACTTTTAAGCTTTATGGACGCCTATTCAGGCTATAATCAGATTCCTATGTATGGCCCCGATCAGGAGCACACCTCATTCATAACTGATAGGGGTCTCTATTGTCATATCAGAATGCCATTTGGACTCTTAAATGCGGGGGTCACTTATCAACAATTGGTGAACCTAATGTTCGAGAAAAAAATTGGGAAGACAATGGAGGTCTTTGTGGACGACATGCTAGTAAAGTCCAAAGCGGCCTCCGATCACATTAGTCACCTCGGGGAGATGTTCGACATCTTGAGGAGGTACAAGATGAAGTTGAACCCCCAGAAATGTGTTTTTGGGGTAGAGTCAGGAAAGTTTCCGGGGTTCATTGTCAACCATAGGGGGATCGAAGCTAACCCAACAAAGATCAAGGCTCTCATGGACATGAGGTCCCCAAGAAGTGTGAGAGAGGTGCAAAGCCTAACAGAGCGCATTGCGACCCTAAATAGGTTTGTATCGAAGTCATCAAACAAGTGTCAGGAATTCTTCAAGGCCATCAAAAAGGTGGGAAAGAACTTTGAGTGGACACGAGAATGTGAGCAGGCCTTTCAGAAAATTAAAGGACACTTGGGGACGCCCCCTCTCCTATCCAAACCAAAGGAAGGGGACATCCTCATTGTTTACTTGGTCATCTCAGAGTATTCTGTGAGCGATGTGCTGGTTCGAGAAGAGGAAGGGACTCAATATCCAGTATACTATGTTAGCAAGAGGATGTTCGATGCAGAGACCAGGTATACGAGCATGGAGAAGTTGGCCTATGCCTTAGTTTTGGCCTCTCGCAAATTGAGGCCCTATTTTCAGGCTCATAAGATAGAAATGCAAACTGCCTACCCCTTAAGGCAAATCATGCACAAGCCAGAGACTTTCAGAAGGCTCCTTAAATGGACCATTGAGTTGGGACAGTTTGATGTGGAGTACAAGCCTATAAGCGCCTTGAAAGGCCAAGCTTTGGCTGACTTCATACTTGAATTGCCCCCTTATGACGATGACACCAAAACACTAGCAATAATTCCCAGGGTAACGGAATACTTTGATGCCCAGCAGAATTGTGCCCCTTGGTGGTCCCTCTACGTTGAAGGAGCTGTCAATAATAAGGGAGCAGGAGCTGGGATAGAATTGGTCACCCCGGAGGGTCACAGGTTAAGGAGCTCGGTTCACTTTGCCTTCAAAATGACTAAAAACGAGGCTGAGTATGAGGCCTTAATTCTCGGCCTCAAGTTGGCACTTGAGATGAGGGTGGAGAACCTAAATGTCTATAGTGACTCAATGCTAGTCACCGTCCACATACAATGTGGATGGCAAGCTAGGGGTCCTTAGACAGAATTATATCTAAAATGTGCCCAAAGGCTTATTAAGCTCATTAAGGAGGTCAGGGTGGAACATATCCCAAGAGGCCAAAATGAAGGAGCGGACGCCCTAGCAAAGTTGGGCTCACAACGAGAGGCAACATTACTTGGTGTGATTCTCTTGGAGATACAAGTCAAGCCTAGTGTACCCGAGAATTTTGTCATGGAGATATCAACAATCAGATCCACATGGATGACCCCAATTTGGGATTATATCAAGACGGGGGCCCTCCCCCACGACAAAACGCAGGCTAGAAAAATCAAGTATCAGGCGGCTCGTTATGTGATCTATGACGAGGTGTTATATAAATGAGGCTTCAATACACCGCTGCTGAGGTGTGTTGACGATGAAGAGTGTACTTATATCTTAAGAGAAGTACATGAAGGCATCTATGGAAATCACACGGGGGTAGCTCACTTGCTTAGAAAATTTTCAGACAAGGATACTATTGGCCCGCACTGAAGAAGGATGCATTCAAATTCTCTAGGGCATGTGACAAATGCCAAAGGTTTGTCAACTACAGCAATGTCCCGGCAAATCAACTTACATCTCTCATTAGGGAGCTCCCCAAGGCTAAAGGTGGTGTCAAATATGCAGTTGTGGCAGTAGACTACTTCACCAAATGGGCTGAGGCTGAGCCCTTGGCCACTATTACAGCGAAAAAGCTAAGGGACATCGTCTTCAGGTCCATTGTATGGAGATATGGGGTCCCCTACCAGCTTATCTCTGATAATGGAAAGCAGTTTGATAGCAAGGAGATGCGAGAGTTCTGTGATGCATTTAGAATAAAAAAAGACTTCTATGCTGTTAGCCACCCTCAGACTAATGGACAAACTGAAGCCGTTAACAAGATCATCAAGCACACTCTGAAAACTAAGCTCGAGGAGAGCAAGGGCAACTGGCCTGAGGAGCTACCATAGGTGTTATGGTCTTATAATACCACCCCTAGGAGCACAACTGGAGAGACCCCTTTCTCTCTGACTTATGGGTGTGAGGCCATGGTCCCTGTGGAGATTGGATCAGGGTCCTTCAGAAGGAATCATTATGACCCCTAGGCCAACGAGGTCAACCACAGGCTTTACTTGGACATGATTGAGGAGGCTCGAGAGGGCTCACGAATCAGGGTAGCAGCCTATCAACAAAGGGCACCTAGGGACTATAATGGAAAGGTCAAGACTCGTCCTCTTCGTGTGGGAGACCTGGTCCTCAAGAGGGTAATGCCAAACACCAAGGTCCCAGGACATGGGGTATTTGGAGCTAATTGGGAAGGCCCCTACAAGGTTAAATCCGTACTGTGGGAAGGGACCTACCACCTTACAGATATGGATGGCAAATTGCTCCCACGAGCATGAAATGCGAAGCACCTCAGAAAATATTATCAGTAATGGGCTCTAATCCCTTTAGATTCGTTTATATATATTATAGACTCAGTATGAATAAAACATCCACGCCTCCCCTAGCTGATGTAATGATATTGGGCTTGGCCCCTATTATCTATGCATATCTTGGTTTCCTTCAAAATCATTTTTTGGAAATTTTTTGTGTAATAATCTATGTTGGCATAAGGCCCATTTAGGCCTCATTTTATAATTTTGAATGATTGTTTTATGTAGTCATGGCATGCTTACTTTGATGACATTACAATTTTAAAATTTTGACATAGGGTCGCTATAGCGCCCCCAAGGAAGTCATTTATCTTTAAAATTTGACTTAGGGTCGCTATAGCGCCCCCAAATAAGTCATTTATCTTTAAAAACTGACATATGGTTGCTATAGTGCCCCCAAAGAAGTCATTTATCTTTAAAAATTGACTTAGGGTCGCTATAGCGCCCCCAAGAAAGTCATTTATCTTTTAAATTTGACTTAGGTTCGCTATAGCGCCCGAAAGAAATCATTTATCTTTAAAAATTGACTTAGGGTCGCTATAGCACCCCCAAAGAAGTCATTTATCTTAAAAAATTGACTTAGGGTCCCTATAGCGCCCCCAAGGAAGTCATTTATCTTTAGAATTTGACTTAAGGTCGCTATAGCACCCCCAAAGAAGTCATTTATCTTTAAAAATTGACTTAGGGTCGC
>PHNY01162950.1:15470-29492 GCA_003724115.2 Anethum foeniculum | reverse complement strand
CTCAAGCCTACACAAAACCAACAGAATGGATTCAATTCATTCACTCGTCTTCCTCAGCTGCCAACTACATTTTACAGAGCTCCATTAAAGAGAATTGATTTAGAAAAGCTTGTAATTGTATGTTATGCTGTTGAATTCTTTGTAGCTAATCATTCATTGATTAGGTGTAGCAAACTCAAGGTTTATATTAATCAAACGATACATTCCTCGACTTGTTTGTGTTTATTTCGATTGCATAACTAAAACGAAGAACTGAAAAAGAAATCGAAATAATTGTGAGTATTGTATTCAACCCCCCCTTCTACAATACTTTGGGACCTAACACCTCAGCATGAATGTCATGAATGATCACCTGCAGTTCTTGCACCTGACTGACCACAGTCTTAGAGTCCACCATCTTGAAATCAAGAAAGCGGCCTACAATCCACTTCTTTGCCCTAGCGTCCTCTGTTTTATACTTATGGTCAAGTGACTCCCATAAGGCCTTAGATGTAGGCTTCGAGCTATACACGTTATATAACGAGTCAGCCAAACAAATCAGCAGATAATTCTGACAAATCTGCGTGTTGCTCTTAGCAGTAAGCAACGGTACCTCTTCCTTCAGAAATCGGTCCAGATGCAACGTGGTCAAATAAAAATGCATCTTTTGCTGCCAACGTTTGAAGTTCGATCCGTTGAACTTCTCAGGTTTGTCTATATGTGCAGCAGGCACAGTTGGCATAACAGGTGCAGCAAGCATCACAGGTGTGACAGGCGTTACGGGCGGCTGTACTAGAGGTGTATGCACACTAGTAGGCACAGTTGGAATGTATCCTGTTGACGTCTGTCCAAAGGGTACACTAAATTTTCCAACGACAGTGTGTCCCATAGGCGCATGGCCCAAAGGCACGTGCCCAACAGGCGTCTGGACCCATCAGATCCTACGATCTGTGCGTTAGGGTTAGGCGTCTGCTGGTGATTCCCATCGGGTTGTTTACAGTTTGATTCTCCATCAATCTGTTACTCAACAAACAAGCAGAAATAGATGTATCAGTCACAGATGTAAACAAATAAATAGCTTTAAGATTGTGAACACAATCTGCGATTAATAAATACAATTAAAATAATGTGTACGAATAACAGTGTAGATATGTAACTGTGAATACACAAAAATGAAACGGAAAAGATAAGGATATGAGAGAGTTCTCGAGTCCAGTTTAAGGAACTGTCTCCTTAAAGCTATTTCGCCTCTCACCGTACGTGCGGGTCGACAGCCTCCCAGGATAAAAAGAGAAGAGAGTGTCGTTACGCGAACAGCACCTCCAGCGAGCTAGAACGGAGCAAGAAACTATCACCGAACAGAGGGAGAGAATTGGGTTTGTGTTTAGAAGAGGCGGCTGTGTATTTTCGAGAGTGAGTAACCCTAAACCCTATAACGAAAATATATAGGCTTAGAGAAACGTGTGCGCTACTTTTCTATTTAATTAAGAGCGTTAATTAAATTAATTTGAGAGACAATTATTATCCGTAATTGTATCGAATCATATCTGTTAAATCAATTGATATTCGTATTTAAAAATAAATAACGAATTAATGAATATATATTTAAGAGCGAAGCCCAGTGGAAATAAAAATATTCGGGCCAATTTTCTTCTACATTCATGTACGCACGTCGCACACGCGGGCAAGCCCGAAGGCTTCGCAAGCCTCAGATTGCCCCTCGAAAGCCAACAATTTGCACCCCCCGCGTTCCCTCGTAGGTGATGGAGCAACACATAGCCAACACAAGTGAACACTACATAAGTGTTTTGCTATATAAAGCAATGGAAACCCATTTTCCATTTCAATGTGGGATTCAAGTTCACTTCACAAAATTTCCACTATCAAGGGACAAACTTTAGATAATCATATCTCGTTCATCTCTTAATCATTTTGAGTGATCCAAACTGCCTCGGAAAGCTCTCACGGAGGAGAACATACTCCAAGCGTCACCCGTTGCGCGCACGCAACATTTATCCACTCAAGTACTGCTCAAAAATGACTTGACAATGTGGGGCTAAAACCCACATTTTCCAACAATAACTAGTTGGAGATTAAAGAGAAGAAACTTATTCTCAATAATTCACATAACTTCTCATATAAAAGATAGAAAACTCACACTTGTATTTCACTCAAAAGATAATTTGATAATTCTTGATTTGATGATTACAAAGCTTGGTAGACGATCCTATTTATAGGACTCCATAAAACCTACTAGAATGCACATTTAAGATGTAACTCCATAGGTACATGAACAATCTAGAAATGCTAAAGGTCTTAAGCTCCAAAAGTCTTGAAGCTCAAAGACTATGAACTCAAAGGTCTATTCTAGAACTTTCCAAGAACATTCTAAATAATTTATTTTATTAAATAAAGTTTAGCTTATTATTTTAACAACCCCCTTAAGCTAAACTTTATCTCATGCCAAGGTTTTTCTTCAACTCCTTGAAAATGTCCGGCCTCAAAGGCTTTGTAAAAATATCACCAATTTGGTTACATGAGTTGCAATGTTTAACCACAACTTCTCCTTTTTTCACTAAATCTTGAATAAAATGATATTTGATTCTTATATGCTTGCTTCTCTCATGAAACACCGGATTTTCCGTTAGTGTTATAGCTGACTTGCTATCACGATATATAATTAAACTTTCTTTCATGGCATGCTTGAGATCCTCCAACACCCAAGTGATCCATAAAGCTTGACAACTAGCTAATGATAAATATATATATTCCGCCTCCGCCGTTGAGAGAGCCACAACTTGTTGTTTCTTCGACATCCACATGATTACACTTGAGCCAATAAAGAAAACATTTCCCCAAGTACTTTTACTATCATCAACACTTCCGGCCCAATCTCTATCACAATATCCAAACACCTTAGAGTCATTTGCTTTTTGATAATAAAGTCAATCTCCAAGTGTTCCACGAACATACCTCAAGATTCTTTTTTCGGCCTCTGNTACTAATCAAACTAACGCCATATGTGATATCCGGCCGAGTGGCGGTCAAGTACATCAAACTCCCAACAAGACTTCTATATAATGTAGGATCAACATATTTAGAGTCATCATCCTTACTTAGATTCATGCCAACTTCAACGGGAGTACTACATTATTTCACCTATTCCATTCGAAATTTCTTTATCAAGTCCTTTGCATACTTTTCTTGAGAGGATAAAAATTTCATTCTCATCTTTCTTTACCTCAATACCAAGAAAATAGTGAAGCAGTCCCAAATTGGTTATCTCAAATTCTTGCATCATATTTTTCTTGAATTCTTTAATATCATCATGATTATTTCCTGTAAAAATCAAATCACCCAAATATAAGCCAATGATAAGAATTTTACCTTTGTTCTCTTTGATGTAAAGTGTATGCTCAAATGGACACCTCTTGAATCCCATCTTCACAAAATAATCATCTATGAGGCTATACCATGCACGCGGGGCTTGCTTTAGGCCATACAAGGCCTTCTTCAACCAATACACTTTATTCTCCTCATTCCTCTTCACATAGCCTAGTGGTTGATCAATATACACCTCTTATTGTAATACTCCATTCAAAAGAGCGAATCTGACATCCATTTGATGAACATGTCATTTATTTTGAGCGGCCAAAGAAAGTATTAAAAAAATTGTTTTAAGGTGCGCAACGGGAGCAAATACTTCTTTATAATCAACACTATACTTTTACTTGTAGCCTTTTACCACCAATCGTGCCTTATGCTTTTCAACTTCACCTTGTGCATTTAGCTTTGTCTTGTAAACCCACTTGACTCCAATGGGTTTCTTCCCCTTAGGAGCTTCAACTAACTCCCATGTTTGATTTCTTTCAATAGAATCAATTTCTTGATCCATGGCTTGACTCAATTTTTTTTCTTTGTCTTCAAAAGAGACCGGATCCGCATTTGCATATAAGCCAAAATCACAAACTCATCTTCTAACATTCTTTTTGTTCCTCCATAAAGATCCACCATAGATCTTGTCTTTCTAGGTGGTGATTCGGAACTTGAAGATGATGATGAGCTTGGCGGAGAATTAGTTGGTGGAGTAGGTGGTGGAGTGGACCCTTCTTTTTCAATTGGATCAAATGCATCATCATCAAGAAAAACATTTGAACTTTCTTTCTTATCCTTCCATTCCACGAAGCCTCCTCATTAAAAATTACATCACGACTAATCATGACCTTCTTTGTGATGGGATTGTACAATTTGTATACCTTAGAAGCTTCACTATAACCAATAAAGATGCATTTTTTAGATTTATCATCAAGTTTGCCTATCTTTTTATCGGGCACATGAGAGTAAAAAATGCTTCCAAAAATTCGGAAGTGAGAGACACATGGCTTCTTACGGCTCCAAGCTTCTTGTGGAGTCTTCCCTTGTACACTTTTAGTAGGTGCACGATTAAGAACATAACATGCATACGCAACCGCTTCGGCCCAAAACATCTTAGACATTCCTTTTGTTTTTAACATACTTCGAACAAACTCCATTATTATTCGGTTCTTCCTCTTGGCCATACCATTTTGTTGAGGGGTTGAACGAACCGTTAGTTGATGAAAAATTCCATGCTTCTTTAAAAACCTTCCAAACTCTTCGGACATATATTCACCACCACGATCGGATCGTAGTGTCTTTGAAGAATGACCACTTTCTTTCTCCACATATGCTTTAAAAGTTTTAAATGCTTCAAATACTTGAGATTTTTCTTTGAGAAAATAAATCCACATCTTGCGACTATAATCATCAATAAAAGTGAGGAAATAATGACTATTTCAATAGAGTTTGTGCGCATGGGTTTACACAAATCCGAATGTACTAACTCCAATGGCTTTTTAACTCGCTATGCCTTGTCTTTTGGAAATGGATCTCGGTGATGTTTTCCAAAAACACAATCTTCACATACTTGATCTCGTCTTTGAATATTTGGGATGCCTCTCACCATATGACATTTACAAATTTTGGATAGAGTGCTAAAACTAAGTGATTATATCGAAGACACCAAAGCCAAGACTTGTCATTCACAATATTAGCAATGCACGGAAGTGACTCATATTGAATTTTCAACGGAAACATTTTAGTTGAGGTCATCTTGACTCTTGCAATAAGGAGACCATTTTTGTCTTTTATCTCACAAAAGTCATCTTTAAAATTAACATGATATCCCTTTCTTAAAGTTGACCAACACTTAGAAGATTATGCTAAAGATCGAGAACATAATAAACACTAGAGATATAGTTTGTACCTTGTTTTGTTCGGATTGGAACATCTACACACCCTTTGACAACAAGCCTTTTGTTGTTACCCGTCTTGACTTCTCGTTGAACACTTTCAACAAAATTCACAAAACAATTTTTATTTTCGGTCATTTGGTTGCTACACTTACTATCATTATACCAAACATCATTAAGTGATTCTTCTTGAACATTGCTAACAAGAAGCATACTTTCATCTTTCTCTTCAAAATTCTCAGCTAGAAAATTTGAATCATCTTTTTCATTATTAATTCTTTTATAACAATATTTTTTCATATGCCCAATTTTTTGATAATAATGGCACTGAAAATTAAAAGTATTACCTCTTCCTCTTCCATTGAAACCTCCACGAGCTCTTCCCCTTCCTCTTTGATATGAGCTAGAATTTTCACTTTGTACCTTTCCTCTTCCTTGTCCTCGACCACGAAATGATCCTCTTCCACCTCTTCCTCTAAAACCACCACGATTAATGTCTTGAAATTGAAAGGCATGCTCGGAAGGAGAGGAGTCAAATTGCTTGATACGGAGTTCGTGAGAGTGTAGTGAGCCCAATAATTCTTCAAGAGAGAAAGTATTCAAATCTTTTGATTCTTCAATAGCCACAACAACATGCTCATATTTTCGAGTTGTGCTACGAAGAATTTTTTTCGAGACTCTTTTATCCGAATTTTCTTCTCCATTGACACGAAATTGATTAACAATCAAAATCGTTCAATTATAGAATTCCTCCACAATTTCACTTTCTTTCATCTTAAGTAAATCAAATTCACTTCTCAGAGGTTGTAATCTCACCATTTTTAAATTTTCTTCACCTTTGTATGCCTTGTTGGGGATGTCCAATGCCTCCTTTAATATTGATGCCGTTGAAATCCTCTCAAAAATAACTTCATCCACCGCTTGATAAATAAAGTAGAGTGCCTTCTTGTCATTCTTTCGATTCTCTTTCAAAGTGCTCAATTGTTGTGGTGACACTACAAGGAATATTGAATCAGACAACAGTTTTCCACCGTTGTCTGAAAGAGTAATTTTTCGTTGCTTGAGGGGCGGTGTGTTTAACCCTCAGACAATAGTTCTCCACAATTGTAATGACGACATCGCACAACAATATTTAAAAGCTTTGTCTGACTTTAGTCACACAAGGGGAGTGACCCTTTGTTATTTTTTGACATAACAGTTTCTGCACCGTTGTTGCAATTCAGAGACATAATTGTTGAAGATAATGTTATGTAAATTGACTCGTACAACGGTTATTTTATTCAGTTAAAACTATTGTTGGAAACAATACAACGCACAATGGTTACTTACATTACAATTCACAAGAGACAACGGCCTTATAATTAAAAACTATTGTTAGAAACCATGTGATACAACAGTTTGGTAAGTTATAAACAATAGTTAAGAACTTTTGTTGGAATCCATTTCAAACAACAGTTTTAGCAATGGTTTTCATCATTTTTTAGTAGCTTTCACAAAATTGTTTACAAGATTAACCTCATTATTAAAAATTAACTAATCAATAGTTTATAAATAAATGTTATTGTAGTAATTATATTGTTATTTTACAGTTAAAATTAGCAATTAATATACAAAAGTTATCAAGGAGAATTACAACAATAACTAGAATCTATGCCTAACAATGTTTATTGAGGTGCAAAATTTTTAAGTAAAACATATTCCCTTATTTTTTCCGAGAAGTAGAAGAATTCTTCAGCAAAGCTGGATAACATCCGAGCAAGTTTTTGTTGCAAAAAAAATAGGCAGCACCTTGGAAAACAATTAGTAGATAAAGACTATGATCGAATTGCCTCAGCAATATTGATAAGCACTCTGGCGATCTGCGAGTTCTTTTGTTCATCTAAAATCCACTCTGAAGAGAGCAAGAACCGAATCAAAAATCTGAAAGTTCCAATTCAATAAGAAATCAGCCCGATCCAGAATATTTATCTCATTGAAAAAATAAAACTTAACATTTATAGATTTCTTCTAAACTTGATACTTAGGAGGAGACGGGATGTGAGTCGATAGCAGGTAAGACAATAAAGAACATCAGTATCTGCACCAAACTACTCAATCATATACCTACATATACCTCGATAGTTAGGTTCTAGGAGGGGCTGACTTTAGTTCAGCCTGGTTTTTCACATCCTTAGTAACTAATGTTCAAAAACCTTGTTAAAAGAATGTTGTCATTATTCATTCCACGCTATTAATCAAAAATATTTTCTTATGCCGTAAAAAGGTTTTGAGGCATAGTACAAAAATTTCTAAGGATTCCGTAGAGAACCGAGTTTCATCTAGGATTAACTTTATATAATTTAAAAAGAGAAAATGGGCGATTAACATCAGGTTTTGTAAATAACATCAGTTATATTAATTGATGCAGAATATACCTTATAAATAACAGCTTCAAGAGATTCCTAGCAGGTGTTGTTGTATATATATTTCCCCAGAAAATTATCTCTAGCAACAACCATAACTTTTGCTGTTGTTCCACCAGCCAGCCATAATACTAAGTGAATACCATAAATACACCTGCCTGGAAATCAAACAACTTCAAGCAAGTTTCAATACAAAATCAACTAATATTACCACTCTTAAATAGTTCTCTTATGCTTACTAATCACAAAGAACCCAATAAAACTTAACATTTACACATATACAAATCACTATTTAGAATCTCGAAATGAAGAAATAAACACAACTCCACCAATCAACCATTAATTAAAGAGTCATTATTCCTTTGTCAATCTGGGATACGTGTCTTTTTCTTGGTGGCTAGGACGTGAAACACCTACTTCCAAGGAGTTTACTAGTCCACCAATGACACTTTTATTCCTCCGAGATCTAGAACGTGTTGTTGGCGTCTAAATAATAATTTCTTTTTATGACTGAAATCGATATATCTTAACATCCGTATGGCAGGATTGTTAAAATGTCATTTAAAATATTTATTTTGTTAATCAGGAACGAATCTCGTTTCAGGAAGTAGTACTTTGACTAGATTTACTAAAACAACGGTTTGTACGAACTACAGATGTGTGAATTACCTTCTACAAGAGTAACTTAAAGAAATCGTTGTCTTAAATTTAGGATAAAACATGCTACTAAACCCTCTAAGTTGAATAAAATTGCTAAATTTTTTAAAAACTATAGGCGGGATTAAAAAATAAAATGAGAAGGACTGAAATATTTTTTGGTTTACTCAACAGACCTGATATTAGACAATAGTTTGTACGAATTACATGTATTTCCTCCTCCAACAGTAACTAAAAGAAACCATTGTCCTAAAATTTGGATAAAACATGCTACCAAAATCTCTAAGTCGATTAAATGGCCAAAATTTTAAAAAAATGTTGGAGGAAATAAAAACGAAAATGAGAGGAAATTGAAACATTTTTTGGTTTACTCAATAGACTTGATAAACTATTGTCTATATGCTTTGTTTCTAACATTGTTTTTTCTGCACCATTGTCTAAAATATAATAACACATGTGTTCTGATAAAACCGTTGTCTAACATGCACAACAGTCATGAAAATCCATTGTCTAAATCCATAAAAAGCACAATGGTTTATTGTGACCTAAACAACACTTGTGTTAATAGAAGTCATACAATGAGCACAAATACAACCATTATCTCATTGGAGAAAACGGGCGCCATCTAGACAATATTTTAAAAAAAGATGAATCACCGTTGTCGGAAACAAAGTCGCACAACGCTTTTTAGTCAACTACCAATACACCGTTGTCTGATTTTTTAGGACAACAGTTTTTTTGGCAACCATTGTGTAAAAGGTGTTGTCTGATTCAGTTTCTGGTGTAGTGTGAGAGATTTGCTTGATTCGCCGTTTCTTTATAACCATTTTCCACAATCTCCAAAAAATCTTAAGAGCCATACAACACCTTCATTTGAATGATCCATTGGTTATAATTCTTTCCCATCAAACGAGGAAGTTGTGGTTGCAACATTTTGTTGGAAGTCATCTTTAAACCTTGCTCTTGATACTACTTTGTAGGAATTTAAGTATATAACTAGTTGGAGATTAAAGAGAAGAAACTTGTTCTCAATAATTCACACAATTTCTCACATAAAAGATATAAAACTCACACTTGTATTTCATTCCAAAGATAATTTAATAATTCTTGATTTGATGATTACAAAGCTTGGTAGATGATCCTGTTTATAGGACTCCATAGAACCTACTAGAATGCACATTTAAGATGTAACTTCATAGCTAAATGAACAATCTAGAAATGCTAAAAGTCTTGAAGTCCAAAAGTCTTGAGCCTTAAAAGGCTATGAACTCAAAGGTCTATTCTAGAACTTTTCAAGAACATTCTAAATAATTTAATTTATTAAATAAAATTTAGCTTATTATTTTAACATACACATCATACATCACTTATATATGAATTCAAGACTAGGAAACACTTTGGGATACCTATATGCATTAGTTACATTTCATTTTGATATAATTAAAAAAAATTTGTTTTATAAATATAAATAATTAATCAACATTATTTTATTTTTACTCTTTATAAAAGTTATTATTGAACCTTGGGTGTAAAGTGTATCATCTAGAAGAGATCGCAATGGTATCTTCCTTTTTCTCAGCTATATTTCAATGACATAAAAACTTTGGATACATTAATATTTTATTAATTTTATAATGATCAGTATTTCTATTAAGTAGTAATTTATTTTTAAATTCTTTCACAAGTAGTATCACTATAACGATGGTGCATGCACGTTTTGACTCATAGATGTCTGTAAACACAATAAGTGTGTCTTTTTCAAATTTTAAAACCACAAATAAAACAATTGAAGATGGTATTTTCTAGTTAAACCACGACTAGGGCTGCACACAATTCCGGTAGCCGGTCCGGTCCCCGGTCCTTAAAATCAAAAAAATCCGGTCTTCGGTTCGGTCCGGTTCAAGACCTGAAAAAATCCGGTCCAGATCTGAATGGACCTGAATTCATATATATAATTAATTTAACTTCACTTTATGTCTTAAAATGACATATATAAAAATTAAACATTTACACATATCATATTTTAATGATCCAAATTGAAAGATTATAAATAAATATAATAAAACAAATCGACGCTACACTCTAAATTACTAAACTTCGTACTTCACGTAATAAAGTATTAATATTCATACATCAAATGGTTAAATTTTACTTTTAAAATAATAAGATATGTGCTTATATTTAAATATTATTGCCGTATGAGTAACATAACTTTTTTATGTATATAAATTTAAAAGAAAAATTAAAAATGAAATATTTAAATTAAAATTTTATATAAATATTAATTAAACCGGTCCAAACCGGTCCGGTCCCAGTCCAATCCGGGTTTTTTCGGTCCAGTCCGGTCCCAAGACCGGATATAGCCGGTCCGCTCCTCGGTCCGTAAATTTGAAAAAATCTGGTCTTCGGTCCGGTCCGGGTCGGTCCGGTCCGGTTTGGTGCCGTTTTTAACCTTTGTGCAGCCCTAACCACGACTAAAAACAGTTAAAGATGTTAAGCTAGCTGGGCCCATTAAAATTCGATAAGGCCAGGACAATTGAAATAATACTGTAGCTGTTATTACATTGATACCCATCCCACTAATACATGACATCCCACTAATACATGACGTTACATTGCTCATCCCACTACTCCATGCTAACTTTTGTTCACAATCCACCTAGCTAACACAAATAAATACGTGTATATATATACATAATGACAATAAATTGCTGCTTTCCAAATTCTGAATATCGAGAGTAGTTTTTTTTAAAGATGGTTCTGCTAACCAAATCAGCTCACGGGGAGTTTTTTTTTAAAGATGGTTCTGCTAACCAAATAGGGAGTTTTTATTCCCGAAATATGTATGCATGCTTGCAGCTGATATACATTACACAGATGAATATACCACTTAGCTTACTTAATTTCATGCACCACTTAGCTTACTTAATTTCATGCACCTAACACGCTGGCTGATGATTGCATATTTATAGACTCCCTTATCATGTGGCTTTGACCTTTTGACATGTTTTCGGTATAAAAAAAAGCAATTAGTAACTTATTTTTTCTTTTTGTAACTTGTTTCTCCTACGGTGTATTTTAGCAAAAAAAAGTTTAGGAATAATAGTATTTAAAAAAAACTCATTTTAAAACAAACTTCCAAGAGTTTTTTTTTTTAATTTTCACTTTGATTATCTAAAAAATTGAAATTTGGAGTAGAATTGCAAATATTAGTTATATTCCATTTTGATATTATTATAATAAAATAATTTTCTTTTGCAAATATAAATAATTAATTAACATTATTTTATTTTTATTCTTTTAAAAAACTTCTCTACTAAGTTTGAGTACACTGTGTCAACAGGAAGAGATTGCAGTGGAACTTTTTTTTTTTGTTGCTAAATTGCAATTTACCTTCCCGATTGAAATATAAGTACATATTTAATTATTTTTAACATACACACTTGATTAGTATTTATATTAAGTACTGATTCATTTTTAAATTTTTCACACTTAAATAGTGTTTTAAATAATATTGTGTATTTTTTTTTGTTTAACAAGTTAATCTACAACCATGATAATGTTTGAAAATTAATAAAATTTAAATTCCAACATTCTTTGTTAACTAATGGAATTTAATTTGAAAATTTAACTTAAATATCTAATAAATTTTTATAAATATGTTATAATTATTTTCTAAATCATTTAATTACTAATTATCAATCTTCATATGCCATCTTTAAAAATTAAAGTTCATCTTTCAAGATTTACTTAGATGATTCTCAATTATCATCTGGCGTTTGTCCGTTCACCACTCAAGGTCATCCTCGACGACAATTTTATCAGTATTTCTACCAAACCTTTAGTGCATGAACTCTCTCCATTAGCATTACTCTTATTCAGGTTGTTTCACACCAATTTGCTTCCTCGCAAAAGTGGTCATGATAGGGTCACCTTGACACAATTTTGCTGTTTGTTTTTATCAGTCAAACTCCATGCAATGTTGCTTCTTTGATTATTCAATATATGAATCACTGTGCTAGTCATGAGTCCATGAATTTGCCCCTTTCCTGCTCTTTTAACTAAGTTGTTTAGGCACTTTTGCATAGTGTCTGATTCTGATGATTTTGAGTCGTTGTCTAATGTTTTTGATAAATCTGTGTTATCTGCCAATCATTTGCTTGTTACTGAGTCTAATCATCTTTTGTTCGATGATAATCATAAGACTTTTGGTTCTTACCCTGATTCCCCAAATTATGCCTCTAATCCTCACGATAAAGAGGATTCAGTTATGCTGAGTTCGTTGTTGAGTCAAGTTTCTGAAAATAACAAATTGTTAAAATCTTTTCAAACTTAATTTGCTTCTATAGAGTCATTGATATCTTTGACCTCACAGGTCAGTATGATACGTGCATCATATGAGACGTTTAATAAATTTGTTGTTCAGTCTCTGGAATCTATTAATGCTAAATTGGATGTTCTGAGTGTTCATGACAAGCGGTTGGTTAAGTCGATGGATTTTGAGTTCGGTGTGTTGCATGAAGGAATGATTTCTACTGCTAAGGCGTGGGAAAAAGAATTTGTTAAGCTTTTCTACAGGCTTGGTTCAGAGACCAAGTTCATTGCTCAGCAGGTGTCTAATCATCGTCAGTCCTGGCATCAAAAGCAAGACTGGCTAGGAGATTTTACTCTAGAAGAGATCACTGCTCCCTTGCCCATCCCAGCTGTTCCTCCTCCAGAAGCGTTTGGTATGTCCCGTGAGGTCTACCGGTCTAAAATTCTTGAATCGCTTCGACAGAGAGATGGTAAAGCTCCGGATGAAGGACATCTTGACAAGATCTTTTCTCAGTATGGGGATCCTCCAGTGTACGAGAACAAGGGAAAGCGCAAGACACGTGATTCTGCTCCAGTCCCTGTTGACAGTGATTCTGACTAGTTTTCTACCCACCTTTTATGATGTTGAGGGGGAGAATTTTCTAGTTTTTATGAATGTTTTAATCAGTTTTTATGATGTTTTTAAGACGATTGCTTCACTGATTATTTTGACTTGGTTTATGTGGATGGTTTGTTAAGTTTTTGTTTGGATAATTAAGTTGGCTAAATGATCTGGATTAGCACTGTTGGGTGCTTATTTTGTTTAAGTAATGAGATGTGGTTTTATGTTAATATCTGTTGTCTCATTTATTATATGATCAGTACTTTTTGCTATCTTCTGTTGCATATATACATTGTTGTTATGGCTACTGTTCTAATCTTTTGCAACAGGTATTAAAGTGTTTTTTGATAGGGGGAGCAATTCTTTACTCTTTTGGCATCATCATAAAAGGGGGACAATGTTGTTCCGAGATTTCTAATGATGTAAACTAATATTGAAGAATTCAAATGCAAGTCAATCAGAATGGATTAGTTTGTTAGTTAGATAAGTATTAGAGTTTGGTTTGTTGTTAACTTGGTTAACTAGATAAACATGAGCTTATCTTTTCTAAACAAACTCAAACTAGATAAACCTGATTTATTTCAAATCAAACTTATCTTTTAAAAGTTTATCTCTTTTCAACAAACTAATGGGTTTTAAATTCAAATGTCTTATCTATATTTTCAAACAACAAACTTTATCAAGATCTTATCTTTGTGTTTGAAATTTATATACCCGTTAAGTGTTGGCTATATAACTCGGCTTTGTGTTTCAGAAAGTTAACTCTTTATTTTCTCACTGAGCTTTCTTATTCTTTCTT
>PHNY01162905.1:4995-15839 GCA_003724115.2 Anethum foeniculum | reverse complement strand
TTCAGAAAAAAGTACAGTTTGATGTACTTTTTTCAGAAATAAGTAACTTATTTCTGACAAATAAGATTTCCCAAACAGGCACAAAGTCTTTATGTTTTGTTGCATTTGTGACAGTAAATAATATAGCTACATCATCTAATATTTACCCTTATAGCAGTTATTTGAATTAGTTGCTTTAAACATGGTCATCACAGCCTGTTATTCACAGGTTTGCTTGGATGATGTTTTCTTGAAGTCGATGTCAAAAATCAAAAATGAAAACATTCGTTCAGAAGCTCTATCTCAATTAATAAGACTCGCCATTGGCTGGCGTATTCCTCAAGAGGATAAAATTATCAGTGTCAGGCGTGTTGATGTAACTCTTTCTCTACTGTCCAAAAAAGTTAATGTTCAAGGAATCATACATCTGATTTGGATAGTTGACATCATCAAGGAAGAAGGGAAATGGGTCCAGGTGGTAAAGGTTTTCGATGTTCTGCCAGAGTCTAAAATTCGAGAACTTAAACAGAATCTTAAAATATTGTTTCAGAACTACACCAATGAGCTTATAAATCGCTGCAACTACAGATGTATTGAAGGGTAAGTATATATGTCCTGTAATAAAAAAAAATCTTCCCTGCTAGTCGTCTATAAATTTACACACAGTAAGCGCTTACCTACTGGTTCATGCAGGGGTACAATTCTGCCAATGACATGGCCACTGCAATCAAATGTTGTAACTAAACCTAATATTTGCAGCTCTGATCAAACCCTGTCTGTTGCAAGGCAAGTATCTGAGCTCAGTCTAAGCAATGACACAGACACAACAACTAAAAGTTACTGGTGAGTTCTAGCCTCTCGCCTGTCGGTCTTACAAAACTTTTAAAATGTGTAGTTGCAGTACTTGTACTGATCAGAACAACGCTTCCAAATGAAATTTTCGTTACTAACTACGAATTACACTCTATGTATGTTCGTTTCAAATTTTTTTTTTGGAAATAAAAATTTGAATCTTAAATTTTTATTCGCAAAAAGAAAATTTAGAAAATGATAAACGAAGTTATACGGTCAATACACTTTAAAATACGTGTAAAAATCAAAATGAACAAGTAAATTATGACCGATTTATATTATGATATTTTTTTTTGCAGGAGGCGGGAAAGAACGGGATGCTCTATACTGTAATTTGCCTCAGGAACTGACAACATTAGTAATGCTTATATGTACGGCTACCAGCAACAATAGCCAGCCGGATGACAATATTTCCATTTTACTCTACTTTTTTTCAGAATTTCTTTGATTGCAATTCTATATTCTCAATTTATTTAACCGTTATTCTATTATTGTACGTACGTATCAATTATTTATATCTTCAAAGACATGTTATGCTCAAGTGTTGAAAATAGTGCCAAGTACTCAGCTTCTTTGATTGTCTTTTTACCATTAAAATGTTTAGTTTAAATACTTTCGATCATCTTTGAATTTTAATTTTTAAAGTATTATGGGCGACTTAGTGTTGCGCATGGTTCACAGAGTCCGTAATGGAAGAAAGAAAAAGATAATTAGAAGAGGGGGAGAGAATACAGAGATGACAGATAAGAGGATAATGCGGTTCATTACTAGTCAAAACATCATAATTAAATATTCGGGAGAAAAGAGATTTAACAATACTCTAAAACCTTTATAAATTTAATACTTGTTTAATTATCTCTCTCTAGTATAATATTTTTTTTCACACGAACCAGCAAAAATTAACTAATTTCGATAAAACAATAAGATAATAAATTTCAGAAAATTCATATACAGACATATAAGTCAAATAAGATCATAAATTAATATTTTTTTATAATTATAAAAATATATTTGCTACAATTTCATAAAAACATGATTGGTTTGTTATTTTTTATTTCGTAAAACTTAAATCTACTTGAAATCTTCAAATGCACGTGAACCTTACTTTCAGATCCAAAAGTAGATTAAGTGATTATTTACGTGTAAGATATGATATCGTATGTAATTTTACCTTTTTAAAATGCCTATTTTTTTTTGAAGTAAATATTCTTCTTATTAAATCAACGAAACATCATACAAAAGATTCTCCAACATGAGAAATCTTTGTAGCAATTAGCCTCACAAGGCATCCTAACTAACATGAGAGCTACTTTGTTGGCTTGCTTACGAATAAAAGAGATGAAAATATCCGGGCATTCCCTAATCAAGAGACGACTTTCTTCTATCGTATAACCTGCTTCTAGATTATAGACCTATCATACAACGCATTCATAGTGAGCATGGAATTTGTTTCAATAGCCACATCCTTGACATCCAACTCAATAATTTATCTGATAGCTTCTAGGACACCCCGAGTTTCAGCTTCAGATAATGTTACCGCCCCCTCCCTTCGACTTGTTCTTGCACTGCAGAATTTACCTAGATGATCACGAGGAATCATCCTAACAGAAAAACTGGATATCCCTTTAATAATCGATGCGTCCACGTTAACTTTAAACTTACCTTTAGCTGGGACTACCCAAATTGTTGAACCAGCTTGTCGACTCTGAACTCGAGCTGTAACACCATTCAGTTTATGACGTTGTGCTTCTCGCCACTGACATACCTGTTTTGCACTCCACTGCATTGCAAGAGATGGAGTTACTGTTTTGTTGTCCCACACCTTCATATTTCTAGCCGACCAAAGACCCCATAATACTGTAGCCAGTTGCACTAGTTTTTTGTGGTCTTCTACTACCAATCTGTGCAATAACCACTCCGGGAAAGACTTAATACTCGACACATCGAACTCAAACCCCACGAAATTCCAACATTCCTTAAAAAATTTACAGTCGAAAAATACATGAAGTAAGTGTTCTACATCGTGTTCGCCCATAAGACAAATGATTGTAGTTGGAACTCCTCGACCTCTTAATAAATTATGAACGGGCACATTGTTTTTACATAGACGCTAAAGAGATATTCTTACCTTATGAGGGACTTCCAGCTTCCATAACTTTCCCCAGCCTGGACTTATTGGACATGCCCTGCAGTCACTAAAAATTTTATGCTAGAAGCTATACCCTGACTTAAACATGTACTTTCCATCCACTGTTTGAGTCCAAGCTATGCGATCTGAGACCTGGTTCCTTGGGATAGGTATAGCCAAGATTGCTTTGGCATCACAGCTCGAAAATAAGCTGTTTACCTTTCGATCGTCCCACTTCTTTTCACCAGGAGCAAACAGCTCACAAACCTTCGTTTCAGATGTACTAGTACTAGTATTGTCCACCATAAAGTGATCTTTGCCTCTCACCCACGGGTCCTTAAAAATGTTGATTATTTCCCCGTCGCCAAGCACCCCTTTATACCCTCTCTTAAGATTCTCTTTCGCTTGCCATAGCCCTGACCATATATAGCTCATCCACCCCCCTCTACTAGCTTCAAACAGGCTAGTGTTAGCATAGTATCTCGCTTTGAAAATCCTAGCAACCAGAGAATTTGGGTTACTTAAGAAATTCCAGCAATGCTTTTCTAATAACGCAAGATTGAATCCATGCAAATCTCGAAATCCTAGACCTCCCATTCCCTTCGACATACTTATATTTTTCCATGCCAGCCATTTTATACCTTTTCTATTACTCTCTTTCAAACCCCCACCAAAAATCTATTCATCATTATCTCTAATTCTTGGCATAGAGATTTAGGCAACAAAAAACAAGACATAGCATAGGACGGGACTGCTTGAGCTACATTTTGAAGAATCACGGCTTTTCCAACTTTAGACAAACACTTAACACTCCATCCCTGGATTTTAGCCCACATACGGTTCTTTAGGAATTGAAACACCTTCTTTTTCGCCTTTCCTACCAGTGATGGCAGCCTTAAATATTTTCCTTCACTCAAGTCATTGTGCACTGTTAACAGATTTTTAATATCATGTTGTTTGTCCACCCGTACATTTGAGCTAAAATGGTTGCCTGATTTTTGAATATTAATAGCTTGCCCTGATTGCATTTCATATTTTTGCAAAATCACCTTAATTTCTGTAACTTCCTCCGTGGTTGCTTTGGAAAAAAGGAAGCTATCGTCAGCAAAAAGTTAGTGAGTTACTGTCGGGGCTTGAACTTGAACGCGACATCCTGAAAGCTTTCCTTCATCAGCTGATTTCTTGATTGAACATGACAATTCTTCAACACATAACAAGAATAAATAAGGTGACAAAGGTTCACATTGACGCAGTCCTCGCCTGGGAGTTATCGGGCCAAGTTGAGTTCTGTTAAGGTTCACTGAATAAACAACTGCAGAGACACACATCATAATCAGGAGATCCGTTTATTTGAAAAACCCAGTTGTTCCATTTGATGCTTTAAAAATCCCCACTTCACTCTATCATAGGCCTTACTGACATTGAGCTTTAATGTCACTTCTCCTTCTACTCCCTTCCATTCCTGCCTCATGTAATGAAGAAACTCGAAAGCTACCAAAACATTGTCTATGATACTCCTATTTGGAACGAAAGCTGACTGATTCTCCGATATGATGCCCGGGAGTATAACCTTTAATCGATTAGATAGGACTTTGGCAATAATTTTATATAGCACATTGCAAAGTGCTATTGGGCGAAGGTCCTTCATTGAATCAGCATTGTTTTTCTATGGTATCAACACTACTGACGTATCATTTAAGTGTGTAGGAAAACTCGCCTCAGTTAGCTATCTTTTACAACTAAAAAATATTTCTTTGCCCATCAAATTCCAGAAGCTTTGTTAAAACGTCGGGTTAAGGTCATCTGGTCCTACACTTTTATCCGGGTGCTTTGTTTTATAGCATCTGAGAATTCTTCAAACGTGAAATCCTCTACCAGCTTCTCATTCTGCACGTCTGTAATAACAACTTCATACGAATTCAGACTATCTTCATGTACACTGTCCTCATAACTAAATAATTTCTCAAAATAATCTGCAACCACCTTGCACATTCCTTTTTGGTCAGACATCACCTCTCCATAGTCTGTTCTAAGTTAATTTATGAAACTTCTCTTCTTTCCTGTCATTGCATACGCGTGGAAATACTTAGAATTTGAATCTCCGTTGACCAACCAAAAGGATTTTGCCTTTTGTTTCCAATACGTTTCCTCGTGAACAAACAGTTCTTCTAACTTGGCTTTTTCTTCAAAATAACGCTTTATTTCGTATATACTTTCACAATTTTCGTATAGACTAAGAACTGTCTTTTATTTCTGTATTTTCTCTCGAAACTTGTTAAAAAAATCTGCATCCCCACTTCTCCATAAACAAAGATAGCTCCAACAGCTTAGGAAGAAAATTAATAGGGGCCAAGTTTCTGCAGTAATTTGAAACTTCTTCATAAAACGAGTTTTCTTTGAGCCAAGTATTCTCAAACCGAAAGCGAAGTTTTCTTCTCGGGTGAATTATACTGTATAGTTCCACATTAATTGGATCATGATCAAAGTATATAGTATGGTGCACAATTAACTTACATAGTGGAAAGAGGTGTCACCACGAAGCTGTTGCAAAAGCACGATCAATTCTTTTCCGAACCTAATCTCGAGATCCTCTGCTCTTCTATCATGTGAAACTACCACGCAACAAATTCAGCTCAATTAAATCACAATCCGCAATAGTTCTTCAGAACCCATCCAATAAAGCTTGAGGGTGTCTATGAGCGCCTTTCTTGTCTCTTTCACTAACCATATCATTAAAATCACCAACCACGCACCATGGCAAAGAGGACTTAAGAGCCAGTGCCTTGATAAATTCCCAATATTCCCTTCATCTATTACGCTCAGGGAAACCATAAAATCCAGTCAATATATATTTTTCAGACTGTACAATATAATCACTAACATATTACTTGGAGATAGTTGATAAGATCTTGCAGGGTTGAAACGATACCAAGATCAGAAGAAGAAAAGAAGTCAGGCAGACTTGAAAATACAATTTTTCTAAGATTGGCTAATCAAGGTTTAAAAAAATCTTTTACTCAGATAAGTTTCTTTATCTATGCATCTTTTACTAGATGTAATGATGTTGTTTGGAGTTTGTGAGATTACATGTCTTGATTAATGTGCTTGCATGCCATGTGTTTTACTTGATCATACTTAAACTGTGTGCATTAAATCCATTCACATAATGATTTTGAGACAGATAAACAAAATTAATTTTATTAAATAACAAATCCATTAGAAATTCAATCGAAAATTGTTTGTTTTCTTAATCTCTTGATTCTCTTGATATTCTCAACATCCTATAAATCAATCATCCAGTCATTTCCCTCTTATTTCATCAAGATCTCACACTCAGTTTTCTTTCCAACCTCAACTTCAAAACAATAGAAATCAACGTCAACTATCCGGCGTTCGAAGTCACTATTGATGGAGCCACATATAATGTCACCGAAATTCCGAGGGAGATATGGCAAACATTCACCATGATCTAGAGATGGAACTTCTCTTTCTCTCTATAGAATACAGTTTCCATCAAAAGTGTGAAAGACAAAAAGTGATTGAGTAAGAAAAAATCATCAGGCTGGCCATTCTACTTTAAGCGAGGAGGAGGAGGAGGCAACCTAGTTTAGGATTCCTTTCTCAAATCTTCTGTTTTACTTTGTAATGAAAATTATTATTTACTAATGAATAAAATCCTCTTGTGCATTATCAGAGTATTATGCATTTCAACATTTTTCTTTTCTGAACATGAATAAAATAAGTATTAAAATCAAAACTCTTGAAATTAGTCACTGCATAATCCTCAAATGTTTATTAAAAGGAATTGTTGTTTATCTATCAAACATTCTTGATTTATGAGTTTGCCTTCAAAAAAAAAATTTTGAAGAAATTTGGGGTCACACATCTCTTTTAAACAAAAATATGGACTTAGCATTGATCAATGTTGGAACTTAAGTGCTCAATTTTGCCATGTATATTCAGCAAATGTTCAGAAATTGAATTATGCAGCTTGTCTGACTTTAATCAGTTAAATCTAACATGTTTAAAATGAGCATGTGGTAACAGGATCAAAGCAAAGCAACTTTCTCATTTCATATCACTCAATGAACTAAACTTGCTTGATTCTGCGACTTTGTTGGCAAGACAAAAGAGTCCGACTTTAAATGAGAATATTTAAATATTTCTCAGGAGAATATTTTTCCAAGAAATTTTTTTTTTGAAAAAAATATCTTCCAAAATTAAGTTATTTTCTGGCAAACGTACAAAACCTAAAATCCAACTATTTCTATGAGTAGTTTAAGTACTGCATTCATTATTTACTTTTGAGTAAATTGAAGATTAATTACACATTTTATACAATGAGGAAGATGCATAACAGTGATTTCCCAGCTGCCGCAAATGAGTTCCTTCAACATTATTGCTGCAAGTGCAACAAGCTGCAACCGAGATAAACTTCTGCAATACGATAGGTCATATAAAATATTAATTTTAGAAGAAAAGATAATTATGTGTGTGTGTGTGTGTGTGTGCATTTAAAATGAAAAACAGATCGAATTCGGTAGTCAGACCCGCAGACCATTTACGGTGGTTCAACACACAAGGGCTACTTTCATTCAGAGTGTCTTGTTGTCTGGATTTTGCTCTTGCGGTTGCTCCCAGAAAAGAGACAGGACTCGCATCCTTCAGAAAGGAGAGATTTCAAACATGCGAAATTATTACTTATATCGAGTAATTAAAATACAATATGACTACTTATTGATATATTGCAAACAGCAGCAAAATAATGACTGACTGGAATCATGACCATATCAGGTGGACATTACTATACATTTGATCATAGATCCGTAATCTCTTCTAAAGTTGATGACAACAAATGAAGGGAAATTACCCCAAATTACAACGTTTTTCAAAAAAATTATAGCTAAAAATACGATTTTTTAAGTTTTATTTTCAAATATAAAATCTGCAACTTTTGCAAATTAAAATGCAACTTTTACAATTTTTTTGAAAGTTAATTTTGAAGTCGATTCATGTTGCATCACTTGTCTTTCTAGTTGCAACCGGATCAACTTTATTAAAAGAATAATAAAGTTGCACTTTAGCTTGCAAAAGTTGCATATCGCATTTTTTAAAATTATTTCTGAAAAGGCGTATTTCTATAAAAAAAATTGTGCATACTGGTATTTTTGGAAAAAAAATTGTATAAAAGATGGTACTTTTGAAAAAAAAAAAAACATTTCTGCCACTGCTGAAAAAGGGATATGGAAGAATACAAAAACAATCCAACAATCTGTTTTTGAGTAATGAATGTAGAGAACCCAATCATTTGATGCTTGGTGAGCATGCAGATGTGCATTTATTTGCACGTTAATAATATATGGGACTGGACTATAAGAGAGTTTCCACTTTCCAGAGAACTGTCTTCTTTCGAAGGAAGTATATGAATCTGAAATGAGACAACACTAGTTCCTGGTCTGGAAGCTTTGGGCAAAATCTCTTTTTGTCTCGACAAAACCAAAACTGATATATCATAAAAGTAAAAATAAGTGAAGGCAATAACTTACGACAAATAATCTGCAAGACTAAATACAGGCAACCTTCCTAGTCCCGAATCTTGCCAGTCTGTTCGAGAATCAATTACTTTGTCAGCATTTGAGCCTGTTGCCGTCAAAACAAACTAAAAGGCACAGTCATTATCAACAGTCAATAAGCCCTAAATGCTCGTTCTTTAGTGTTATAAATTCAGCATTAGTAAAAGAATTTGTAGAAGTTAACAATGACAGATATTAGTCAGAATGTGATGACCAGGATAAAGAGAGAAGCGAGATTACCAGTGGATATAATATAGCCATAACCCCAAAACTGATAAGAGGAGAGAAAAGGAATATAGCCAATACACATGGATTTCCTGAATGTTAAATCATGCAATTATAGTAAGGAAAAAAACACTTGAAAATGTGAAGCCCAAGGACCATAAAAACAACAGAAATATCATATTCGTATCTATATCAATTTCAATGGACTATTATCCCAATTGGCAGTCCATTTTGCATGGTTTGCGGAGAACGTATAGATCTGAACTAAAGGAAGTACATACCTATAGGTTTATCTATATTTTGACTCTTCAGAACAACAAATCTTCTAATCATGCGGAAGTTGTATTTAATTCTACAACAATTTTTAGACCAGTACATAATTTTAAATTATTGTTTCATGTTTACAATTTGATTTTTATACATGCTACTGCCCTTGCAGAGCATGTTCCTTGTGACAATTAACAGTGTGACCAGTAACATAATGTTTATTTATTAAGCATAGAAACACTCGGTGTAAGCCCTGATACGTATCCTCTTTCAAGCATCCTCCAATGCAGTATGCAGAACCTGTATCAATTTTTGTTCAGTGTTCTCAATAATAATTAATTTACTCTTAGCTCCAACCTCTAAACACAGATCTCACATCACAGCCAATCTCTATTCTCTACCTTACAAAAATTATGATCACGTATATTCTGTAACATAAAAGAACTGAAAAGATAAAAAAAAAATTACCAAAACCCGCAAAAAAGGCCCAGTTCGTCTCGAAGAATTCTAACCTTCGGTTCAAACTCCGCCCAGAAAGATTCCATTTGTACCTTATAAGTTAAAGTAATTCAAGACACATGTATATCCAGCATTGGGAAGGATGTAGTAAAATTACACCAAATACTTACTCGAAACAATAATAGGCATACATCCATGAAAGTAACAAGAAATTCAGGAACTTCCCAATATACGGTATATATCCTGTGAAATAAACCTGCTCACATTTAAAGAGTGGTCTGTGTTACTCTCCACTTCACCCACCACTCCATGGCTCTTTTTTTATGCAATTCTACATATAAGGAAAATTAAATGCATTTTACCTCTACAAAGAAGACAGTCAAGAGGAGGACTGAGTAGGCCTGTTCTGCGATATTAATCATGACCCTGCAAAATATGCAAACAAATATAATTGGAAGAAAAGTTCAGACTATGCTATTTTAAGGGTAATAGCAAAGTAGCAGCGGAAGCTATAATCTGGAAACTACGGGTAGGAGAGTACCCTTCAATATCAGTTGATTTATCTGCATGATTTTTCCCATCAGAGGTGGATGTCCCGTTTTTGCTTGGTAATACTTTAGCATCGGCCCCATGTATCTCAGTTGCAAAAAAACCATATTTTGCAATGTCATTGTACCTGGACGAATAAAAACATATATAAGGGAGGAAAGTGGTCCATGGTTTCTTATAAAACATTATCAATATTCAGTAATAATGTTATCAACAATCAACATATATATTAAAGCAAAAAAACGGAAAGCTAAATGAGTCCATGTCGATAATTTATTATATATTTGCCACTTCTCCACGAGGAACGCAAGTAAAGATAAGAGAGAGTTTTTGTGTTCCTTATTAATGAATCTAGCGGGTTGATGAGTCATAAAAAGGCAATTCATGGTTCAGATGTTTAGTAAGAATAAAAAAAAAGAAGGAATAATAAAAAAAAGTTCGTGTATTTACCTAGGTGAATTTATGGGGTTAAATGGCTAAAACATAATTGAACTCACCGCTAACTTGCAAGTGGATAACTGAACTCAAAAAGTTTGTAGTCAACTCATTTAATTATTAAAAACTTGCAAATAGGTTACTGCCGTTAAATATTTTAACGGACTTGACGGAGATTCACGTGGACTGCCAACATGTAATATAATAAAATTTTAATGGATATTTCTTGAAATTTAGATATTGAGATACATGATTACATTTATATAAATGGCTATGTCTTATAGTTATAGTTAATTTATATTTATAACTTTATCAAAAAAATGCCATCGATATTGTCTTCTCCAAATTAACCACAAAAAACCTGCATATTTACAAAC
>PHNY01162894.1:26765-37745 GCA_003724115.2 Anethum foeniculum | reverse complement strand
ATATATTGTGGGGTTACGAGAATGCAAGTGGTTAATTATGTTTCAAAGTTAAGTGTTATAATGGAATCAAAGATCGTGACAACTCAGATCTTGAACCCCGGATCTGGGGGTGTTACAATTACTAAGAATAACGATGCTAACAAGTCATCGCAAACTCTTTGGGCACAAGTTAAGAATGTGCCTGGATTATAATTTCTATTAGAAGTAATTACGGTCACAAGTTCAACTTATAACAAAATTTGGTGTAAAAAAATTAATTATAGGTCCCATCCTATATTTTGGAGTTAAAGAAAATAATTATAAATATTGGTTGAAATAATAAAATAACATTAGTTTGGTCTGTTATATTTGGCAAGTGCATATATTTTCAGTAAATATATTAACAAAAACTCTATTAAAAGTTTCTACATTACTATTCTCAATCTTGATTTCAATCCACAGCTAAAATAAACACATAAACATGATGGACTTCATATCCAAAGCTAAAATAAAACATAAGCATTATGGACTTCATAATTGCTTATAACAAAACAAGAAGCTCATTATCTTTTTGAATTCATATCCATCTTAATATAACTTCACTTATAAACCATACACCATTATGGATTCATTTTTCATATATTAATCCCTACCTCTGTTACATTTATATAGACACGATATCCTAAAAAATTACTTTTCTATTTAAAAATTTAAAAATTGTGTATAATTACACAATTTTCACCTTTGCAATATGATGATTAGTCAATATATTATCCATTTATATTCCTAGTCACACGACCTAGTCACACACAGACAACATTTCATTAAAAAAAATATTTTCATAATAATATTTGAAAATTCTCCTAATAAAGTGTCATCTATTTGAGCAGTAATTTCAAAAATAATAATTTAAAACAATAATTTTCATTTAACTCCAATATAATTAATTCACACTAAAAATAATATGATATTTAAAAATTTAAACAAAATATATTTATCAAACATGTTAGAACTATAAAAAAGATCTAAAAATATTGATACTATCTTTGATTATGTACAACAATTATATCTGTAACTAAGATTTAACAAAATTATAGCATAGTTTCCGCATAGTTTTTAAGATTTTTTTAATGGTTGAACATATTTCTCGATGAGTATATATTAGACAATTATATAAATAACGTGGCACAAATACAGGATTTAAGGATTCACCTATACTAAAGTTCAACATATTTAGAATGTGACTTTTACAAACTTCAAAAATTTTATAAGGGGAGTATAATATCCGTACAAATAACATTTAAAGAATATGAGGCTATCATTAACAATAATTAAGTTCAACCTCTCAAAATATAATATAAAAGCATTTAACATATTTATTTCATAGATTTAATATTTGTACATATAAATTTAATTTAATAGATTCGTTCTATACCAAATTTTTGTTTTATATATTCCAAAGTACAGGAAGCACAATAACAACCATAAGTACTATAAATTGTTGAAAAAAGGAAAAAAATTTAGATTTACAAACTTATAAGTCCCTAAACCTTTTGATTGAATTGTATAAGTTATCTTAAATTGTTTTTGCCTCTTTCACCTTTGATTTCATCGCCATAGCTATTCGAATATCTAACGACTGAAATTTGTCGAACACAAATAAAATTTTAATTTACAACGTAGTTTAATAGTTTAATTGTGAAGATGATCACTTTAAATAATTACAGCTCGTATATTTTATATATTGTGTGTACAATAGAGGAAGATTGAAAATTGTTGAAGACGATTTTCGTCAAAGATTATGATTCAAGATTGAATTTATTTTCGGGTATTCGGATAGGGATAATAAGAGTAACGATGTAAATATATAAACACAATTAGGATTTTGGGATTTTCGGGACTGCTCTTGAGAGTAGGTTAATCAATAATGATTTTTGGATCCCTCTCAAGGTGCCTAAGTACCCTTATTTATAGGAATCAAGCCCACATAGTTCTATCCAATTTAGGGTTGTATTCCTGTTAAAATTAGGCCTAGACCATTCTCTATTGCCTTGGAGGCAAGTAATATCCATGTATCCGGATCCTTCTAAAATTAGGTTTCCGATGCAATAATTTTTCACCGATTCGAGCATTGGGCTCGATTTTATGGGCTGTTGGATCGGACATAACTTTTTTTGTAGAAAACTGATGTTGTCTTCGAACATAGTTATCAACGAGTCTTTTTGTAGTCCAAATAAACCCATATAAATTTAGTCTTCTAAAACAGGTTTACAGGCCCATACTTCGGATACAAACTAAATATATTTCTTGTATCAACAGATTTTAGATAAGAAGAATGAGAATTAGATTTAAATTCTATCTGATGCCTATATACGTGTTAGCACCGATGTATATTATTCGTAATATTTGTACGTTTTACAAAATCTTACCCCATATATATATTATTAACCGGGTATTGACACGGAAATAGTTAAATTTTAAAGATGTATCTCCTCGAGATCTACGCCCCCTCAAGATCTCCGCCCCTCAAGATCTCCGCCTCTCCTTGGGATCTCCGTATTTGGCTCCTATATTAGGAGTATATTCCTTGTAACTTACCATTAACAAGTAATTGATCAAGAAAATAGTTGAAACAATCATGTATTCTTAATCAATGAATAAAGTTGATCTTATATATATAATACATCTAGATCTAGTTATAATCCTTGTAGGATGCAATACTTCAGAAAAAATTGTATATGAAATGAGTGTATTGATCGATATTCATCTAGATATGGTTCACGTAAGGAAAATTGTTATACATGTTTATGTGTGCAATTTCAGAGTTTATACGAAGTTTGAAATTGTTACATTTACTAGTATGTTGAGTAAGTTTTTTAAATATTACATAGTTACTTTATTTACTTCGATTTGTTTGAATTTAGGGAGATGATATATATGTATTATTCTTGTGTGTTGAAGATTGAATGCTTGAGTTTCCTACATTTTTACTTGTTGTGATCTTTTTCTTTTTTCTTATAGCTAATTGGGTCGGATTTCCAATTTAGTTATCCTAAACCTCAATATATAGGATATAAACAGAAATTTATTTTGCTTATGTGTCAATGAGTATGATGCAAGTTTTTAAAAGGATATAAATATGTATATGACCAAATTGGATTTTAATTTAGGTATAAAAATGGTCAAATTGCATTACCTTTTAGGAGCCTTATTACAATCAATATAGTCTTTAAGTCAGTCTCAGAAGGATTTGAGTTTGCCAGGTGGACCTAGATCCATCCTTCGACAACAAATTGATATCCACATATGTGTGTGTCTATATATATATATATATTCTTGATCACAATGATATAAGAAATATTGTTACTTGGATTATTATTTTATAAATTTAATATTACTCAAGCACCTATGCACTTTTATAAACATTTAATACCAGAAGCACATCAAATTATTCTGAAAGTGAAAGTCTACAATCATGCACCTTTCTAGATCTGGTTTTAGCATTAAGATCCATCTGAAATACAATGAAGGAATTTCTACCGCAATTTTTTTAAATATATGTTAAGTACCTGTATACATATTTTGATTTTAGAAAATCTAATCATTACCCTTGCATTATTTTACTCAGGTTTCTTTGAAGGTTGTTCTTGGTACAATACTACAATCAGAGGTGTTAAAAGATTTCCGAGGTACTGGAAAATATGTTATAGGTATTAGAAATTTTAACAAGATGTGAAATAGATAAGTACAAAGTTAGTATTTATCTGCTTAGGAAAAAAAAACTAGTATTTATAATTTAATTTTTTAAATTAATGGATAATATTATAAGAAAAATTATTAAGATACATGCTTAAATATAGATTTTGATAAAGAAAATTAAAATTTAATGTTCCTTTTATTAAATATGCTCGATTTATTCCTCATTCTCGTATGTTTTATCTTCTGCCTCCTCGAATTCTTCATATTTACAATATGCTAGAATTGTCTTGCAATTAATTGTGTATTCATTGTTCTATAACGGGACAAAAAAAATATATTTGTACCGGATAATTTGATCATCCTTATTATATAAAAAAGCAAAATTCTTTTTATTTTCTTTTCGTTACCACTATTGCTCTGAATGATGGTACTTGTTTTAGATCCTCCTCCCGCCTTTCTTTCTGCTTTATTTAAGATGTAATATGCTTCCTTAATGTCCCAGCAACGAGCGAACTCATCTTTAAATCTATTTTTTTCAGGGTCAAGAAGCTAAAGTACTCCATCCCTGACCTTGACCATGTCAGAAGTCAAAGGAACACCCATGATTTTTTTTGACTAAATAGTCAAAAATTATCAGATGGCACGAACCGGAAACCTGGGGGCATAGCTGGTAAATTTTTTTTAATTCAGTATTCTCTTCTACTGATCTCAAATGAGATTGCAAAGCGCTGGTTATTCTTTTATTTATGAAAGTTAATCATGTTATATTGTTATGCAATCTAACTTTTCTTTCTCTATGTTCGGATTACTTGGATTTGCTACTTTCTTTTAGTGAAGCTCAGTTATTATAAATGCAGTCAGATGATCTTTAGAGAGCTTTCTTCTTTTAACTTTCATTGCAGGCAACTAGATGGGGAAACTCGTCTTGGTGTTTCGCTGCTCGAGCTATTCAGGAAGGGGAACCATTAACTTCTGACTATCAGTATGATCTTCTAAGGGCTGCTTTTGTTTAGAACTTCTGTATATTTATGCAACATAAATAATTATCGATCTTCACGTTATCATTTTTCTTAAAACGTTTTAATTCTTTGGTTTGCTGAATCTATATATTAATAGCTTTGATATTTTGAAATTGTTTATATACACCTGCATTCACATACATATGTACATGAAAATATAAATAAACCATGAAAATATGGATATCAACATTTGTACTTGCATTGCAGATTCGGTAAATTTGTGGCTGATGAGTCAAATGTCAATGTGGGCGCATTAAATTGTAGAGGCTATCCGGGGGGGCACCGAAAAAGGAAGGAGGCCAAGGTGGAAGAGCTCGGCAATTGGATATCAAAGGGCTGGAGAAGGACATACATTAGATGTAGACGTTGATTTATATAACACCAAAACTTGATTTGGCTGCACAACTAGCAGCTTACTTCGTTTCTTGTAGTATCAAATGTAGCATAGAAAATAATTTCTAATTTTGTAAAATTTGCATAATTCGCATAATATGAAAACTTGATTTTGCGAAAATAATCCACTTTTTTTTTTGAAAAAAAATGGGAGATAATTCAACAATGATAAGTCATACGACATGATCGAGTCGAACATATATAAAAAAGATCAAATCGTCAATCTTCATGTTTAGACATGAAGCCATATGTTGAAGATGGTATATTTACAATTACCTGCTTCATAGAATCTGTTTGAGCTATCGATCATAATTTAATCCCATAGAAAATTTTATCACAAAATCAAAACCAACCCTCACAATAAAAGAGAGAACAAACAAATTCTCATCAAGGAGAGCAAACAAAACTGAAATTGCATACTGAAAATCTAAATAAACTCTTAGATCTGAAAAACGAAATCACTTAATCAACCTCTTGAATCAAATAAACTCTTCTTGAATCGAACATGAAAAGCCCCATGATTTAGATCTGAAAAAATAAACCAAAACAAACTAATTGGGTAACAATCCTTTCCCATTGGAAGATTATCTAATTATTCATAATTACTAGCACCTATTATTAAAGGAAAGTATTGACTATAATATTTGATTTTACGCATTATATTTAGACAAAGTTGGTTACTCGACAATATTCTTTTATCTACTGTATGAATAATTTGTGTATTCCAACTTGCAAAATACTTTTATAAAGGAAATACAATAAAATTAAATTATTTCTTTCAATTTCAACTAATTTTACCCAATTTTATTTGTGTCAATATACATATGTATCGGCGTACAAGGGCTTTAAAAAAATAGGTTAAACATAAATACATATAAAACATATATAATTATTTTTGAAGTATAAAAAATATTAACTTTCTATAATTTTTCATACGATTTCATAATATTGATTCTAAGACTCTTGAAGGAGATGCATCTGAATATGAGTTATGTTTGCATTTTTAGTTTTATTTTATTTTTTTACAATAAAAATATTTTGGCAAAAAAATTTACCTGATTTTTCCCGTTAAAATTTATTGAGTTAAAATTTGTAAAAACGGACATTGCTTTGTTTCAAAAATTAATTTCTCCGTAGACTATAAAAGTAGGTTGGTTTTCTAACATTTGGATAAAGTCTACATTAATCAAATGATCTTAATAATGTTCTTCAGTTTGAAATTATTTCGAAAGTCTTCCCATTTCACTTCGTAATCTACACACACACACACACACATATATATATATATATATATATATATATATATAACAATATATATACACACACATTATTGAGACTCCATCAATTTTGGTTTATTATTTTAGTTTTTTTTTCTTTTTCTTACATTTCAAAAATATTTTGCATAATCGACTAACGTAAGAACACATGATATGGATTTTTTTTTAGAATTTGCTGGTTAAAATAATATCAGGGGTGTTAAAGAAAAAACTTTCCCTTAATATATGTAAAATGGAACTTGAGTTGAAAATTGAAGAAGTTTAATTACCTGCATATAAATGATGTTTGAGAAGATAATAAAGTATGAGATTTAGATCCCGAAAAGAGAATCAAACTCAAAGGCAGAAATATGATCATTCTTTTTATTGGCACCTACTTTCCCATTCTTTTTTTTCTTCGTCTTAACCTTAGCACTTTGATCAGTCTTTGGGTTTTCAATTTTATCTGATTTTTAATTGGTTTAGTTCCTTATTTCTCCACCTTGTTACCTTGTTCAGTTTTAGATGTTTCATTTTTAACTAAAGCCTTAGCCATTTAAGGGGATTCCTCTACCTTCTTCTTCTTTAAGTCATCAGCAAACAACTCTTCCTTAATCAGTAAACTATGTTCGTCAAAAAGTTCTGAAACTGATATAGTGAACATAGGAGATTCGACGTCCTTGACAACATGTGGTACATTTTATTTGACAAACATATGGGTCTTAGAAGTATCAATATGTTTCTCATCGGCCTTCTTAGAGTAATCAAAACCTATAGCCACTTTAATGCTAAGTTTTTGATTATCTATTATCTACTTAGCCGTCTTAGCAGAATTCTGAAAAGTTTTTAACTTTAATTCTAACTCAGCAATCTGATTTCTAAGAATAGTTTCTATTTCAGTATTGCACTTGACCTTGTTTTCTAAGTATTCATTCTTCTGTTTAAGATCATCTACAGAAACTACAAGCAAGCTTAGTTCTTCATTTTTAGATCTAGTTTAATGACCTTTTGAACTAAATTAGCATTTTCCATTTCATATGTTATCATGCTTGTATGAATATTAAACAATTCTACAGTGTGATCTTGAACAGTAGCTTTATACTCATCATTTCCCTACTCCATAGATTGCTTATCGCAATGTTTTCCGGGCGGGTATTGCTTAGTTATGTTGCCTTAGCTATGCTTGTCTTTGCTCAGCACAACGTTTTAGTTTTGGTGTTAGTTTAGCCACAATTTTGGTGTTGCCTTACACATAAACTGTTGAATGTTGAAACTTGGAAAAATATGTTGCCTTAGATTAATATCAACATATACGTTTAATAAATAATACTGTTAAAAAACTAATAAATTAAAAAAACTANATTAAATAATGATATTTCATTATATTCATTCCAAATTAATATAAATTTTATTAATAATATTTATTATTCAAATAAATAAACTAAATGAGCCTGCAATTTGTTTGTTTTGGACAGCCCAATTATAAATTTATTAAAAGTCCGTCCCATATATCATTAATTAGAAGCCCAGTCCACATAAAATTAGAAGCCCAGTCCATATGTATAGAGCCGGGGCTTTGTCCAATTTCTAAGACACACATTTTCAGACAACCGCCCAAAAAATTTCACACAAATTTACTCCCGCTCACTAATTTTCATGTTTGCCCAAATTTCAGACCGCTCACTAATTTTCACACAAATTTCAATCTCTCACTAATTTCTCTCTCTCTCTCTTTCTCATCGCTCTCAATCTGTCACTACGCTCTCAATCTGTCACTATCTCTCTAATTTCAATCTGTAAATTTAGGGTTCTTTGCCTCAGATTTGGTCTCTCCCTCCCTCTATCTTTCTCTCTGCCTCTATCTCTCTCTATATCTCTCTATCTTTCACTAATTTTGGGTTCAATCTGTCACGGTTGATGTATTTGCAGGACTCCACTTCTTTTCATTTGAAGTCTCTGTCTCTCATATTTGCTTCTCAGAATTTGGTACTTTCCTCTCCCTCCCCCCCCTCTCTCTCCCTCCCCCATCCCCTCTCTGCCTCTATCTCTCTCTATCTCCATTTGTATGTGTATTTTAGATGAGTTCATGCATGCATGTATTTTTGTGTCTTTGTATTTTTTAGGGCTTGCATGCCTAATATGAGATTAATTATTAGGGCTTTGTATTTTCGGGCTTTGATTTTTTGTTGATTTTTATGGGTTTGCATTTTAGGGCTTTGATTTTTATGATTTTTATGGGTTTGCCTCTCTGATTAATTTTGGGGCTTTGATTTTTTTGTTGATTTTCATGATTAGAGTATGTATTTTTATGAGTTATTATGGCCTCTGTGACTTAGGGCTTTGACAGAGTATGTGTTTTGTCCTGCATATTTGTATATAAATCAATTACTTTTTTCACTACAACATGTTACCTTTTTATTTTTTATTTTTTTCAACTAAATAAATAAATCTATCCAATATAATATAGACGAAACATTAAAATTCTGGTAGTCGAACGGTAGGTGCGGTACTTGCTGAAATTACTTGATTACCCTACTTAATTATTCACGGTATTTTTACTTAACTACCCTTACGTAATCATATTTATTTTAAAGTTATATTTATCTTAATTAGTATATAAATCAATCCCTTTTTGCAACTACACCATGTTACCTTTTTTATTTTATTTTCAACTAAAATGCCACCTTTTTCAAAAATATCATGATCAATTATATTTAATAAAATAAAAAATTATAATTACTAATAACTTCTATTTCAATCATAATTAGTATATAAACCAATTAACCTTTTCAATCAAAATACGCTACCTTTTTTATTTCTTCCAACTAAAACTACTTCTTTCTTCAAAAATCTCACATGCAAACTACCTTTACCTAATCATATTTATTCTAAAGTTATATTTATCCTAATTAGTATATAAATCAATTACCTTTTTCAACTATAACATGGTACCTTTTTATATTTTGTTAAGTAAACATTTTAGCTAATGTATTTTTTCCAGCTAAAACATCTCTTTTTTCAAAATTTTCACGGGTGACTAAATTATTTTTTTCTAAAAATATCACGGGCAATTAAAATATCTTTTTTTCCAAAAATATCACGGGCAAATCTATTTAATAAAGTAGAATACTAATAATAATAATAATATAATAATAATAATAATAATATAATAATAATAATAATTATAATAATAATATAATTATTAATAACTAACCAATTACCCTTTTTCATCTAAAACATATGATCTTTTTTATTTTTTCCGACCAACCACCCATTTTTCCAAAAATAACACGAGCAATCATATTTTTATAAAACAAAATAATAATAATATTATTATAATAAAAGATATTAAAATTTTTAATTCAAGTTAAATTAAAAAAACAAACAATATTAAAGAAAACCCCGTGTGGGTGCAGTCAAATAAATCCAAATTTTCTTTTAATAAATCTTCAAATTAAGCTTTTTTTCTCCAATCTTTCCGATTTTAGAATTTTCTTTTTTCCTACAATAAAACAGTAGAATTTATTGAATAAAAATTCAAACCAATGCTATTTGACATGGAGATATTAATTGGTTTTTTATATTTGACATATTGACATAATTATGTGTTGATTTGTTTTTTTTATTATTTAGGAAACGATAGTTTTGTCACCATTTGTTTTGTTAAGCCTTTACGTGTATATATTATTATTTGATTGATTTTATGATTTTAGAATGCTTGATTGATTTTATAATTTTAAAATGCAGCCTTTTGTCAGGAATAACGGAGGATGTTGTGAATCGGTTTTATTTTGTGTTTGTTATTTTGCATATTATGTTATTATTTGATTGGTTTTATGAATTTATAATGCTTGATTGATTTTATGATTTTAAAACGCAACCTTTTGTCGGGAAGAACGGAGTGCTTGATTGATTTTGTGATTTGAATGCAGCTTTTTGTCCTGTAAAATTAAAGATGTTGTTGATCGGTTAATTTTATAGATTTGTTTTATTATTTAGGCTATTTAATTGTAAAACATATTATATAGTATTTAAATTTAAGTAATTAAACTTTATTATTTTATATCAAATATAGTCAAAAAGATGTTGTACTATCATATTTAATAATAATAATAATAATCAATAATTAATAATTTTTTAAAATTATTACTATAATGCCGCCGCAAAGCGTGGCTTATTTTTCTAGTTAATTAAAATTAATAACTTAAAAATATGTTAAATTAAATATAACCATTCCAACACTCAACCAAACACATGATATCAGATATGATACCTCAACCCGATACCATCTTAACCAGATTCCTGATTCCAACCCGATACTATCTTTCTACAATTTTTATTCAATATTTTCCTAGAATTACTTATAAGTCAAATATTTAACCAACTCATAATGTGCGTTAATAATTGTAAGATATAGTATATTTAGGTGTGTTTATAAAAGATAAAAAAATTCAATTTAAAAAGATAACTAGTTTTATTTAGAAGAGGCAATATTATAATTGTAAGATATAATATAATTGTTGAGCAAGATTGAAGCGAAATATATTATCTCAAAAATGCCTGGTTTGATAACTCAACATAGAACATGACTTGCAAATAATACTATGATCACTGAAATCATTCTAATTGAAGAA
>PHNY01162682.1:0-11321 GCA_003724115.2 Anethum foeniculum | reverse complement strand
TTTCCGCGTAAACAAATCTTTGTGTGCTCTTAGTTTAATTTGTTGATTTCTGCATTTATAGTTAGAAAGTAACTAAACACTATTTACATATCGATCTAAGCATTTAACCCGCAAAATCTTGTAAAAACAGATATCTAGCCAATTGATGTGCCACCTTGTTAGCTTGCCTTCGAACGTATGAGACTGAAAAACGCGGGTGCATTTCTAGTATATCTTTGCACTGTTGAAGAACATGTCCCACTTCCATGAATAGTACTGTTATGGCAGAATCGTGATCAAGTTATTATTACTTGTTATACAAAGGGCTTTTTTCTGTCAGGGCTTATTCTTATTTTCTTTTTGTTTTTGTAAAGAAGAAAAAGTATATTATATATTTTCTCTCCTATTTACTACAACAAAAAAGAATGAAATTATTACTATTTTTTTTCCTTTTTCTACCTCTTCTGAGTATGCTTTAATTCATTTAAGTTTAGATTTTGCAGTCATATTCTGAAAATATGTTAGTAAATAGTTATATGTATAAACTGACCTCATATTCTGAAAATATGTTAGTAAATAGTTATATGTATAAACTGGAAGTTGTAGGACAACTATAATTTTTCAAATTTTGAAATATTTTTCAATAATTTATAGGAACAAACCATTAGCACTTCAGTTATTTTAATTAATAATTTAGTAAGATCTAAAATAAATAATTTGAAGCTTTATAGTACCTTAGTTTTTATATTAGTATTGAAAGACTGGACCAAAAATATTCTATAATTTTTCAAACATGATCAAATTTGAAATGAAATTTATACGTATTTTTGAAAAGGAAATGTCATTGCAAATAAAAGTTTTTGAATTTTTCAGCTTAATCCGACAATTCATCATCTACTTCAACACCTTGATACTTCTGCCACCGAATTAAACCTATTCGAATACACTTTATATTATAGTTTTTGTGACGTTTACTAATAAAATTGTCATAGATTTTAAAATTTTATGATTGAGAAACAAATCTCACAAGTCTTTCACATAACTCAATGTAACAGTAAAAAGTCAATATTATGTCAACTTAATGGCACACACTTCATCCGAGTCGGCGCCATGATTTATTGACTTTAACTTAGGACTGTCACCACAGATACCAGTCTGTCAAGATAATGACCAAATTCTCAATTTTCATAAACTTCAATTCAGAAACAACTGAAAGAAATATAAGATAAAATGGCTGATGCATTTGTAGCTGATCTTGCTAGTGCACTGCTTCTCAAGCTTATTTCACTTGCAACTGAACAAGTCATTCAGGCCTGGAATCTTTATGATCATCTGCTTAAACTGCGTGATAGGCTGGAATCCATTGATGCTCTCTTGTCTGATGCTGCTACCAAGAAACTGACTATGTATGCTGTCCAAAACTGGTTCAACAAACTCGAAGATGTGGCTCATGTTGCTGATACTTTTATGGATGAACTTGCATATGAAGTTACTCGTCGTAAAGTGGAGAATCATCACCAGGTACTGGAATTCTTCAGTCTTTCTAAGAACAGCATTTTATATCGTCTCAAGGTGGCTCGTAAGATTAATTATATTAGTACTTCCTTTGACAATATTTTTAAATGGGCGGGGGATCTTGGGCTTCAGCCGGTTGCACATTTAAGTTCAAGTGTGCAAGTGAAAGAGATCCGGAACACCCCGCCCTTTGAAGACGAGTCAAAAATAGTCGGAAGAGATCAGGATGTATCATATTTAGTCGAAACAGTGTGCAAAAAACATGAACAGGATTTACAAGTCATTGCTGTAATAGGAATGGGAGGTCAAGGCAAGACCACTCTTGCTCGTGTGGTGTACAATAGAGAGGATGTAATTAAAATGTTCCCAAAGAGGATGTGGGTCACTGTATCTGATGATTTTGATTTCATGAAGATTTTGAATCAAATGGTAGTATCACTCACTTCAACCACATCCATGTTGGAAAATACTGAAGGACTAATCAAAAATCTTCAGAAGTATCTAAAGGGGAAAAAGTTTTTGTTAGTACTAGATGATGTCTGGAATGAAAAACAAGGGGAATGGGAAAACTTGAGAAATTCTTTACTTGGAGTTGGTGGTGCGAGAGGTAGCAACATTTTAATTACTACTCGTAAACAAGAAGTCATTGATGCCATGCAATGTTCAGTTTCTTATCAGGTGGAGAAACTATCGGAAGAATATAGTTGGGAACTGTTCAAGCAAGGAGCATTTTCATATGGAGGAGTTTTAGAGAATGAGGAATTTGCGGCTATAGGGAGAAATATGGTGGAAAAGTGTGGCGGCCTGCCTCTTGCAATAAAAACATTAGGGGGTTTATTGAGAACAAAGAAGTCTGAGCAAGAGTGGTTGCTGATCCAAAACGATGAAATATGGAAATCCAAAGGTGTATTATCTTCCCTGAGGTTGTCATATGATAATTTACCTTATCCTTCATTAAAAAAGTGTTTTACATATTTCTCTATTTTGTCAAAAGATTCGGTAATTTATAAGAGTGAACTCGTACAAATATGGATGGCATTAGGATTCCTTTTACCTCCTAGAGATAGCAATGCACTGATGGAAGATATTGGCAATGAGTACTTCAACATTCTTCTGTGGAATTCTTTGTTACAAGATGTCGGAAGGGATGAATTTGGAAACATTACCAGTTGCAAGATGCATGATCTAGTACATGATCTTGCACTAGATCTAGCTAAACATCATTCAGCAACCGTGAAGGCAAAAAATGAGTTGAACCATGCTTCCAGGGCTATATATTTGAGGCTTGATAAAAGAGTTTCAGATATAAAACCAACAATTCATAAGAGAAGCTTCAGTAGAGTACACCTACTCTATGCAGGGGATTGTATCCTTGGTGATGTGTTACCTTACCTCAAACACTTAACTGTGTTGGTTTTGAATACCAATATAGTTACGAATGAGTTGCCAAGTTCGTTGAAAAGGTTAAAATATCTTAAACATCTGGATATCTCGTGTTGCCCCTATAAATTGCCTAGTTATATCACGAAATTCTACAACCTGCAAACACTGAGAGTTTTAACTCTGCAAAAGCTTCCAAGACAGATTTGTAATTTGATTAATTTGAGGCATCTTTACATTGTGAATGAATATGAGAGATTTATATTTACTGGTATAGAAAGGTTAACTTGTCTGCAAACTCTGCCACATTTCATGGCGAGTAGAGATCATAATTGTTTCCTTGGACAATTGGAAGGACTTAACAATCTTAGAGGCAAACTTCATCTTTATGGCCTTAGTGACGTGTCAAGTAGGGAAGAAGCAAGTAAGGCGAAACTTTGTAAAAAGTCTAATATTCAGTGTTTATTGTTAGACTGGAGCAGTAATGGAGATGAAAGGGATGACAGAGAGTACAACGATGAGGATGTGATGGAAGGATTGAAACCTCACACAAATCTGAAAAAATTGACAATAGCCAAGTTTAAGGGGATGGCGTTTGCATCATGGATTCCAATGATGACCAACTTGGTGAGAATCATGTTGAGAGATTGCAATATATGTGAAGGATTTCCATCACTGGGCCACCTTCCTAAATTGAGGGAAATGGAGATGAACAAGATGAATAATGTCAAGGTTATAGGGAGTGATTTCTATGGAAGTGTAGGTAGTAGTGAGTTTAGTGAAAGTGGCCCAGAAAAAGTAGTTCAAACAATGTATCCATCACTAACAAAACTCATTCTGTGGGATTTGCCAAAGCTAGAAGAATGGCTAGAACCAGTAATGAATACAGCTGTTGAAGAACAACGTACTGTTCTAATATTTCCCAAAGTCGAGGTGTTGACAGTTGGGAGTTGTTCAAAGTTTTCAAGGATACCGAGTAATAGTTTTACGTCATTAAAGAGGTTAGAAATCATGAATTTGGACAGCAGAATTTTACTTGAAACTATGAGCGGAAACATTAGCTCTATTACGAATCTGCGATTGTGGAATGTCAGTGACGGAGGTAGAGGCTCTTCCAACATCGAATCAATTGACAAGCTCGTGCAAAACAATTCCCTGTCTTTGAAAAGTTTGAGTTTACATGACTGCCAAGGCTTGAAGAGTCTGACCCTTGGAGTTGCTCTCGAGACTTTAGAAGTAAGCAGTTGTCCTGATCTGAGTAGCATTAATGTAGCTCGAGAATTAAGTGGTATAAAACATCTAAGGATTGAGAGATGCCCCTCTCTTTCAGAGTGGGTATTTGTTCAAAATACAAGGACCAGTCTTGTAAGTCTTATATTCAATCCTTCTTTAGTGGAAATAGATGAATTTCCATGGCCCTTCTCATCTTCTTCTGTAATTTCCTTTCCGAACCTGATCTCATTAAAACTAAAGGGGTGGGAAAAGGTCAAGTCCATACTGCCTGCAGGGGACGATGAGGATCGCCTCTCCATCACCTTCCCTGCCTTGACTGAATTGTATATTACTGATTTCGAAGGAGTGAAAGCTCTCCCTGATTCACTATCTAAGCTTCCATCTCTCAAGGAGTTGCACATCGTGAATTGTGAAAATTTGATGAGTTTGCCCACATTTGAAGAATGTGATAGCCTTGATAACCTGACTATATTCAGGTGTTGTGTTCTGAAAGAAAGATGTAGGAAAGAGAGTGGACCAGAATGGTACAAGATTCAACACATTCCACATATAAATTGGTAAACTACATCTAACTTATTCTTAACTATGTTTTAATTAAAATTTATGTCAATTTATTCTTCACTATGTTCTAATAAAATCATATTTCGATCTGCTATTTTTATCAGGGGTTGAGTTTGGTGGCCTTGAACTTTTCACTACCTTCCAGAAACCAGTAAATGCACTCATGCACACTCTGGCTTGATTTCATACATAAGTCAATCGCATTTGATTTGAAAATAGTATGCCGTTGTAATACAATTATCTGTTTAGATGGTAACAATCCATTTTAAATGTCTGAATCGACCCAAATGATCAGTTTGACAATAAAAAGAACATAATATTCATAATTTTCGTCATCTATGTTCAACCTAAATGATGATTTTGACAATTGAAACCTACGTTTTTTCTCTTTCTGTGTTTCTTTTGGTCCGGGAGCTTATTATCGTGCCTCCCTTTTTTAAGTATCTATTCTTCTGCAGATCTAAATGTATATCATTATATATTACTTGTAGTTGTAAAAACTCCATATACTTTTACAATTTTTGAATAGAAAACTTGGATTTGAGTTCTGTAATGGAGTAATAAAATTTGATTGTGGAGGTTGGATCTTAAGTTATATTTGTTGGAATATCAGATCAGTAAGCAGAGAGTGCAAATATTTTTATTCACTATGTTTTAGTTAGGATAGTTTGCATGAATTGAGTGTGTAATGCCATCTTGGTTTGGGTAGGAAATGCTGGAGTATGTGTTTCATAATTTCAATTATGAAGTCTGATAAGGATCATAACCTGGCAACATGCCTTTCTGTTGGTGTGTATATATGATGTACTAGATTAAGCGATAGCGGGGGAGGATTATTACTGGGAACTTCTTTCTGGTGGCTGGTGAATCTTGGGATTATGATTTAAGAGGTGAATATTGTCAAGAGTTCAGGTATTGTACTGATAAGGTTGTCAACCTCTGTTCTAAAAATCGCTGATTTTACCAATTAATCACCCGAATAATCGTTATAAGCTGCTCTGCCGATTCGATTTTAGAATCCGATTAATCATTGCAAACGAAACTGAACAGAACAAGACAGCAACGTAAACAAGACTAGCAGACAGAAACACAAACATAACCTAGGCGAGAAACAAGACACGGACTAAAACAACTAAACAACCACAAAGACACTGAGTTTCTCTTGTTATATACAAATCAATCAAGGAGACACTGAGTTTGACTTGTTATATACAAAACAAACAGATAAAATAAGAGATATTGAGAAAATGTAAAAATTTAAGAATGTACAAGGTTGGAATCAATTGATGCTCTCTTGTCTGATGCAAATACCAGGAATCTGATCATGCCTGCTGACCAAATTCAGATTTTAACTTGTAATTCAACTTCGAGCTAAGTGGCGGGATACTAGATTACAAAACATTCTTCCTCTTGTCAACCACTCCTCTATATACAATTTCAAGTGTCAATATTCTATTGTGTCCAAGTTCAATATAAAACGTATGTTAGAGCTCTATTATGAACACAAAGACTTGTCGATCTTTCCGTGCTAGATTAATATTTTTTTTTTTTTTTGAGAAGTTTTGGTGCTGGATTATTAGTTAATGTAGCAAGTAATGAGGCAGATTTAATAAAAGTTGGCACCACCTCATCCCCGGGAGGCTGGGACCGTGGCTCGCCCTTACTGTATGTTAGTTGACGGAGACTTTGTCAAATTCGGACTGCTAATCTGGGAAGACTATAATTTTTACATAACATTTTTATATTATGCGTTAACATGAAAGAGTTTACATAATTAAATACTGATAATTTATTAAAACATCATAATTTTCATACCTGGATATAGAATTAGTAATGTAACTAGCTACTAGAGCAATTCTTCAATATAAAATTATTACATTCAGCAACAAGATGAGGAGAACAACAGTTGACTCGCAAAGATTACCAACATGCAGCACTATTTTTATAAGGGGTTTAAGTTCATTCATCACCCCAAATACCAGACACTCAGATACACTTTAAATCTCTAATTATTCTAAGAGAATTTGTATTAGTTTATTTTGAAGAATGGCTGAAGCAATTTTAGTTGAACTTGCTAGCGTACTTGTTAGCAAGCTTGTTTCACTTGCAGCTGATGAAGTGATTCTGGTTTGGAATATTCATGAAGATCTTAACACACTCCGTGAAAGAGTGGAATTAGTTGATGCCCTCTTATCCGATGCTGCTAAGAAGAAAGTGCCCATGATTACTGTCCAAAAGTGGTACAACAAGCTTGAAGCTGTCGTTCATGTAGCTGATGTTTTTATGGATGAACTTCAATACGAAGTTACTCGGCAAAAGGTGGAAAATCATCACAACATAAGGGACTTCTTCATTCCTTCTAAGAACACCATAATAAATCGTTTCAAGGCGGCTCATAAGATCAAGTCTATTCATTCTTCCTTTGACATTATTTTTAAATTGGCAAGAGATCTTGGACTTCAGCCCATAGCTCATTTAAGTTCGATTGTGCAACCGAGAGAGATTCGTAACACCCCACCTGTTGAAGACGAGTCACAAATAGTCGGAAGAGATGATGACATATCCTATTTAGTCGAAACAGTGTGCAAAAATCATGAACAGGATTTACAAATCATTGCTGTAGTAGGAATGGGAGGTCAAGGCAAAACAACTCTTGCTCGTGTGGTTTACAATAAAGATGTTGTGATTAATATGTTTCCTAAGAGGATGTGGGTCACTGTATCAGATGATTTTGATTTTATGAAGATTTTGAATCAAATGGTAGTATCTCTCACTTCAACCCCTTCCACATTGGAAAATACAGAAGGACTCATCAATTATCTTCAAACGAAGCTGAAGGGAAAGAAATTTTTACTCGTACTAGATGATGTGTGGAATGAGAAACAGGAAGAGTGGGATAACTTGAGGAATTCGTTGATTGGAGTTGGTGGTGCGAGAGGAAGCAATATTCTAGTCACCACACGTAAACAAGAAGTAGTAGATGTCATTCAATGTTCTGTTTGTTATAGTGTGAAAAAACTATCCGAGGAATATAGTTGGGCATTGTTCAGTCAAAGAGCATTTTCACATGGAGGAGTTTTAGAGACCGAGATTTTTAAGACCTTGGGCAGAAGAATGGTCGAAAGGTGTGGCGGGCTACCTTTGGCAATAAAAACACTAGGGGGTTTATTGCACTCAAAGAAGTCTGAACAAGAGTGGTTGCTGATTGACAACAGTGAAATATGGAAATCAAAAGGCGTATTGTCTTCCTTGAGGTTATCGTATGATAATCTACCTTATTCCTCTTTGAAACGATGTTTCGCATATTTCTCTATCATGCCAAAAGACTCCAACATTTATAAGGATGAACTGGTACAAATATGGATGGCACTAGGGTTCCTCTTGCCTCCTATAGGAAGTAACGCGCTGATGGAACATATTGGCAACGAGTACTTCAACATTCTATTGTGGAATTCATTGCTGCAAGAAGTTGAAAGAGATGCATTTGGAAATATCAAACGTTGCAAGATGCATGATCTAGTACATGATCTTGCACTAGATCTGTCTAAACATCAATCTGTGACTATGAAGGTAGGTCAACATTCAAACCATATATCGCAGGCTATATATGTGAGGCTTGATGAAGGGGTTTCAGATATAAAACCACCGATAAACTTTCAAAGAGTACAATTACTATTTGCAAGCGCTCGTATCTTTGCCAACGTATTGCCTTACCTTAAATGCTTGACTGTTCTGGTTTTGAATGCTGATAAAGTTACTAATGAGTTGCCAAGTTCGCTGCGCAGGATTAAATTTCTTAAACATCTCGATATCTCTTGTTACCGATATAGGTTGCCTAGTTACATCACGGAGCTCTATAACTTGCAGACTTTGAGAGTCTGGGATCTAGATGAGCTTCCCGAAAAGTTCTACAACTTAATCAACTTGAGACATTTGTTAATTGAGAATGCATATCCTAAAACAAGATGTATGTTTACCGAAATTGGAAGGTTAACTTGTCTACAAACGCTGCCTCACTTTGTTGTAGGTAGAGATGAAAAATGTCTAATTGGACAGTTGGGAGGGCTCAAAAACCTTAGGGGCAAAGTTGAGCTGTATGGGCTTGGTGACATAGAAAATATGGAAGAAGCAAGTAAGGCAAGTTTGTGTACAAAGCCTAATATTGAGCGTTTAAAATTAGTCTGGAGGAACAATGAAGATGTGATGGAGAATATAGAATACAACGACACCGATGTGATGGAAGGACTGAAACCTCACGCAAATATGCTAGAGCTGACGATTATCAACTTTATGGGGAGGAAGTTTGCATCTTGGATTACAATGATGACGAACTTGGTGAAACTCACATTGAGAAATTGTAAAAGATGTGAAGTGTTTCCGCAATTGGGTCACCTTCCTAAGCTGAGGGAGATGGATATAAATGGGATGGATGCACTCAGGGTTATTGGAAGCCATTTATATGGAGGTCCAGGTAGTGGTGAGTTGAGTGAAAGTTGCGCAACAATGTATCCTTCATTGAAAAGACTGATTTTGTGGGGTTTGCCAAAGCTAGAAGAGTGGCTAGAACCAGTAATGAGCACGGGCACTGAAGAAAAGAGTAATGTGCAAGTATTTCCAAAACTCGAGGTATTGGAAATAGTGAGTTGTTTAAAGTTGACAAGGATCCCAAAAAGTTGTTTTTTGTCCTTGAAGGAGTTGGAAATCGAAAATTTGGATAGCAGCACGATACTAGAAACAATGAGCACAAAGGTTAGCTCTCTCACAAGCTTACGACTGACAAATATCAGCGATTTAGATGGAGGATGCTCTTCTTCTTCTTTGAACATAGACTTGATATTGAAAGAGCTCTTGAAAACAAGTTCGAGAAGTTTGACAAATTTGAAACTAGATCACTGTCAGGGCTTGACAAGCGTGAACCTTAATTTTTGTGTTGCCCTAGAGACAGTGAAAGTTGTTAATTGCCCTAATCTAACGATTTTTCTTGGAGCTAGAGACTTGGGCGCCTTAACATACAACATATCTGGGTGTCCTAACTTGCAGGGAGGATGGAGGTGGAACGGAGATTTTCCAATCTTTATCAAGTAAGCTACATCTAGTTAATCACCTTCTCTCTGGTTTTATATCTAAATAATTGATCATTTTACTTTCGGATTTCATATTATTGATTTTCTAGACATTAATTTATTTTTTTGTTATTGAATCAGCTATGACCGAATGGATGGCCACAGAATGATTCCGCGTGGCCGGAACTAAAGAAGCCGAGGGCAAGAGATCAACTCTTTCCCAGATTTTGGAAGTTAACTTGAACTTCTACAATTTAGGTCACTTAATTCTAAGGTTGGTTATAGGCTTATAGTGGTGTTCTCTGATCATGATTGTTGGTTTAGTTTTAAGTGCAAGTTTAGTTTTTGGCCCTAACTAAGTCGGCTTCGTGTAATTGTTCTTTTTCTCTCTTTATTAGTTTAGTTTAAAATTATTATAGATTTGGGTTTTTAGTTAATTTTGGATACAGTTTATAAATTTATATTCAACTTTGGTTTGATTTGATCTTTACTTTTGTTTGGGTTGTGATTCAGATCTTTTCTTCATTCTCGATTTGTTTGGAATTTGGTATTATTTTCATTGGTTACCTTAATATTGACGGCACACAAAGCTTTTGTATGTTATATTCACTACAAAGTCATCTTTCCGAAATTGCATCTACCAGACTGACAAATACAGAGACAAGAATTGATCATTTTATAGGGAGCCAAGTCCGTCGCCTTCCCAACCAAGTTTGAGCATTTGGTCTACATCCTTCAAGCACTACTGCAAGTGAGAAGAAATTTTTTAAAATCATGTACTCATTCCACCTAATAAAATCAGTGTTCTACGAATTGCCGTACTCAGTCTGAGTACTCATTTTTAACCCCTCGTCTGATTCGAGTTTCGAGTAATTGGGTTATAAAATGATTTTATAAAAAATGGTTCAAAACTCGATTTGAATTCGAGTACTCGAGGTCAAACCCGGGTTTGACCTTCTTAATTTTTTATTATTTTATTTTAAAACTATCCAAAACAAGACCAAACGTGAAATTATATATATTTTAGTTTTTTTAAAAAGTATTGACATTTATTAGAAATAATATATGGTTTATTATTAAAATTTATGTTTGATTATTCCGTCAAAAATTATCAAACAATATATATTTGAACTCTATTATTTCGAGCGGGTAATTAAACTACTAGTATTATTAGATAGTTTTATTTTTTTTATTAGTATATAACTATATATTAGAGAAAAAAATTAATAAAAAACTAATACCCAATTAGTTATCCGATTACTCATTCTGAGTAATCTCCAAGTTCCGAGTACTCATTTTTCTGAAACAAAACCGAGTCGAACCGATTTTCGATTTTACGATTTTCACAACCTTGAATAAAACAGAAGTAGTGATGGCTCCATGTTGTACAGGAATAATGTATACAAGGACTATATATTGGAGAAACATATGAGTGAAGCTGCATTGCTGTTGAGTATACAACAACGAATGCAAAACCCAAAGCGAATAAACAAGAACAAGAAAATAAACGACAATCACACAAGACAAAGATTTACGTGGTTCGGAAATTCCTACTCCACAAGCCGCACTAATTTTGTATTGATCTCTCAC
>PHNY01162637.1:3361-20454 GCA_003724115.2 Anethum foeniculum | reverse complement strand
TTCATTAAATAAAGTATTTAAATATTGTAATTTTATTTTGAGTTATACTTAAAATTTGAATTATATAAAGTATTGTATGGTTGATAAGTTTAATCATGATTGTAAAACTGGTAGTTGAATTATATTAAGAATCATTGATTTTAATTTTATTTTCAATTATATGTAAGATATGAATTATATTATTATATGATAATTAATTTTAGTCATGGTTAAAAGATAGATAATTGTATTACATTAGGAAACATGTCATAAAATTGGTCTAAAATTTACGGTCGGCCTTTTGTTCCTAAAATAATTCATAAATTTTTGATTGGTTGACTTATATATGGTAATAGTCACTATTCTGATTGACTTTAAAGAGTGATTGATTAATAGTTGTTAATGAAAATCAGTTCATAATATATACAGAATATTACAATATTAATTTTATTAATTTTAAATTAAAAGAATGATTATATAGTTAAAATTTTATCACTTAAAAAATATGTAATTTATTAATATACCAAATCAGTTAATTATTGTATTTAAGTGTTACGATTGGTATTAAGAATTCTATTCATCTCTAATATATAGTTTTAAAAATAAAAACATAATATATAATAATGACATCATTATTGGTTTAAATGATTGGTTAGTAAATATTTATAAAAATTGTCCCATGAAATATATTTATATAATCGTGATTGTTTTCGTAAAATAAAACTTCAATTCGATAAAATCATTTCAGAATAAATAATTTTTTTATATATTATAATTACTTTATTGCAATGAAAGTTTATTAATTTACGTATTTGGATCCATAAAAAAATAAGAGTAAGAGGGAGCTAAATTTTCGATGTAATAGGAGGTAAGAAGGCACATGGCAGCTTGTAAGCACATGATTTACTCAGTTAAACTAATTAGCACATGATTTTCGAGAAAGCCTCAGGTTAACAAATAAATGCTAAAAAAATCTTTTGTATTTTTCAATCACAATACCGCTCTAGAAGGGAGGCAGCATATTTGTGATAATCTCAGGTTTCAGGAAGCAGCTGAAGGCACCATTTACTTGGGGTTGCCTAAAATTATAGGAATAAATAAATCAACAGTTCTAGAATATATAAAGAACTGTGTCAAAGGCAGAATAGAAGGGTAGGATAAAAAGTTACTTTCAAAATGTGGTAAGGAAATTCTTCTAAAAACTGTGGCACAATCTTTGCCTAATTATGCAATGAGCATGTTTCTTTTGCCTGAACAGTTGTTTTCAGAAATCGAGAAGCTTATGTCAAAATTTTGGTGAAAATCTGGAGCAAAAAAAGAAACCGGTATTCGGTGGATGTGTTGGGAAAGAATGAGTAGAAGGAAAGCTAAAGGAGGCCTAGATTTTCGTCAACTATATGATTTTAACGTGGTCTTACTTGGTAAACAATGATGGAGGCTTATTACTGATCAAAACAGTTTGGTGAGTAAGTTAAGTTCCGGTATTTTCCTAGTTGTTCTTTTCTGACTACAAAAGTGGGAAACAACCCAAGTTATATATGGAGAAGTATCCTAGAAGCCCAAGTATTGCTCAAGAAAGGAGCAGTTCGTAGAGTTGGGAATGGCAGTACTGTAAATATTGTAAATGATCCATGGCTTCTGGAGATAAAGAACCCTTACGTGCAAACAAGTACAGAAGCTATAGAGGGGAAGACGATAGTTGCACTTATGATTACGGGTTAAAATGAGTGAAATATTGATTTAATTAATCATATTTTCTCTACCAGAGATGCTAATCTGATAATGTCGATTCCTATAAATAATGCAGATATTGACTCATGGTTTTGGAGCAGAGATAACCTGGAAGTTTATAGTGTCAAAAGTGCTTACATAATGCTACGGGAGGAGAAAAAACATGGCAGGTCAAATGATAACTATGAGCTGTGGAAAAAACTTTGGAATATGAAAATTCCTCAGAAAGTTAAGATATTTATGTGGAGAGCTTTGATAGAATGCCTTCCAAAGAAAGATAATCTTAATATGAGAAGGGTGAACGTAAGTCCTTATTGTCTGGTTTGTAACGTGGAAAAGGAGACAATTTGGCACAGTCTAGTAGGGTGCCCGTTTACAGTACAAACTTGGAATCTTGCTGGATATAGAGTCAGTTGTCCTGACAACGATACATTAATTCAGTGGATGGCAGGAGGTTTACAACAGCACTGTACAGAGACATTGAAAAGAATGGTCATGATTTGTTGGTCGTTATGGAAGAACATGAATGGAATAGGCTGGAATCAAAAGAGTACATAATCTGGAGATTTAGTAGAATCAGCTGAGCTCTATCTTAACCAATGGAGAAGCGCACAAGATAAGTCATTTGATAATTTTCTTGGGTTCATGACTCAAGTAGATGGCATTGAGCACCGGAGGAAGCCACCTAAAGGTACGGTTAAGATCAATATTGATGTTATTTTGTTTGATGATTCTAACTATTATAGTTATTCCATGATAGCTCGTGGTCCTGCTAGTGACATGATAGAAGCGAAATCTAGCTGCAAACAAGGAAATGTGGATTCTGTAATGGCAGAAGCGATAGGTATTTGAGAGGCATTAAGTTGGGTGAAGCATGAAAAATGACAAGGAGTGATCCTTGAAACAGATTGTCTGATCATTGTTTAGGCACTCAGATGCTCAACTGTTATGCTATCATAGCTGGGGAGAATAATTAACGAGTGCAAGGACTTGTTACTTTCTTTAAAACAACATAATGTTACGTTAAATTCTGTTAAACGTTTTGCGATTAAGGTTGCTCACTATATAGCGAGAAACTCTAGTTCTCTAGCTGAGTGTAGCTAGACTAAGGAAGCTGCCCGTCCAAATTTTTTTAAATGTGGATGATTTGAAGTTTTAATAAGAATCTCATTTTATGGCAAAAAAAAAAAAACAGAAATTTTAAAATTATAGGTCATTTTTCTTCTGATTGCAAAGTTCGGGTTAATGTATATAATATTTACTAAATCATTCCTGCAATTTATAACACTTTGGCGAATGACAGACTCGCTTGAACATATTTTTATCACCTGATTAAGTAAAGTATCTTTTGCTACATGGTATTCGAGACTATCTATTGTTATGACAAGTATTCAAGTACAAAAGTAACACTGCCCTTGTATTCCTATCGCTTTGTGGCAGCTGCAGAATTTACTTTTCCGAATCGTTCATAGATTTTAAACTAACTTCGTTATATACGACAAATATATATCTTAGAATATGTGGTCTAAAAATCCAGCATGCCAAATTGGTCCCCGATTATAATAATGTTAAATTTACCTCTTGTTAGTGGCGATCTACCCTATCATTGTTTGATAATTCGAGCAAAGAAATATGTTTTACTTGATTAGACCTTTGAAAAATGCTTATCATAGTCCTTGTCCCATTGTTGGTAAAATCAAATCATCAAATATGTTTTTAAATCACTTATTCATCATAATTAACTTCTAAACAACACTTTGATATAGACATTGTGAAAAGTTAGATTCTTGATAAAATATAAATAAGTGACAAAAAAACGTCTCTTTGTTCTTTACTATAAAAATAAGATTTACGTACATTTTATTCTTTATTTTAATTTACTTCTTCTGTTAATTATAATTGATTTTGTCTTTAAACATTGAGATGTTTGAATGGCAAGACCTGCAAGTGATATATTTATCCCAATGGGTAAGGTAAACGACTAACGAAAGGCCAATATCACTACATTGGAAAATTCAAGTCATCAGAGATCAGATAAGATGATGGGTTTGTGCCACATGTCAGCACATCATAGGTGCATACTGATAAGGTGATCAATCCAAGCTTGCACTCACTTTGTGGCTACCATATCACAATGTCAGTATCAGTAATTCAATGGCTAAAATTGGCCTAAATTTTACTGGATAGGATAGAAAGCGTTGGATATAACAGGTAACTTAAGTGGCTATATATTTCAAGTCTCCGCTACTAGCCCTGTCAAACACTGATAACAGAAAAACAGTGTGTTATTCAAATGGCTTCTTCCATGATCTCATCGGTAGCTCCCGTTACTCGTGCCACCCCTGCTCAGGCTAGCATGGTGGCTCCTTTCACCGGCCTAAAGTCTGCCGTGTCTTTCCCAGTTACCCGCAAGCTGGAAAATGACATCACCTCCATCACCAGCAACGGTGGAAGAGTGCAGTGCATGAAGGTATATTTCACTAACCTTATTACTTACTACTTGTTACATTTACCTAGTCGCGTCTCCTCGCATGACTTCACTGATACTCGAACCTGTAAATCACAATTAATTAAAAATAACAAAGTACTGTCTACCATAATTTGCTATGTTAAACAAATTTTATCAAAATTTACCACATCTAATATTAGTAGTTGTTAGTTTTGTGATTTGACTACTGATATTTTTCTGAAAGTGATAGGTAAATATTTTAGAAATTACTTGTGCACGGTGATATTTTATTTCAGTATGTAGATATATGAATTTGAGCAATAGTGTTGCTTTCTGGTAAATGCAGGTATGGCCACCAATTAACTTGAAGAAGTTTGAGACACTCTCATACCTTCCTCCTCTAACTACTGAACAATTGGCCAAGGAAGTCGACTACCTTCTACGATCCGGATGGGTTCCCTGTTTGGAATTCGAGTTGGAGGTCTTACATTTATTTTCATTTCTTCGAATATTACTTTAACTTCTTAATGTATGTTTATTATTTTTTTTTTGAATACACTGATGTTAATTATAATTTCACGAATAATGCAGCATGGTTTCGTGTACCGTGAGCACAACAAATCCCCAGGATACTATGACGGACGATACTGGGTCATGTGGAAGCTTCCCATGTTCGGGTGCACTGACTCATCCCAGGTGTTGAAGGAACTTGATGAATGTGTCAAGGAGTACCCCTCAGCCTACGTCCGTATTATCGGATTCGACAACGTTCGTCAAGTGCAGTGCATCAGTTTCATTGCCCACCAGCCAGAATAAACAAACCAACCTAGCTATTAATCTTTCATTCTAATAACAATGAGAGTTTTAAATGGTTGTTTCATTTATCTGTCTTTTTCGGCTCATAAACCTCTGTTCGCTTTCCTTCACAACTCTGTTAAATTTGTATTTAATTTTGTTGTTGTACCTCTCCAGCAGAAGGAATCTGGAACTATAGAGGACTGATATATAATATTTTTGTTTTTGATATAATATTTCCTCTCCACATATTTGTTTGTTTATATGTCATACTTGTTGCCTTATAATTAAATTGAGAAAGGAGGTTAAAATATTAACTTGCAGGCACAAACTATTCACAATAAACTAAATTAAATTGAAAGAATGTAGACTTTTTTTATTAAAGCAGTAGCAGCAACTTTTTCAGGTTATCTGCAGAAACAACTGACTGCAAAGTAATAAAAACTCATGAAAGAATGATTCAAATTTTATGTAACAGACATAAAAAAAATTCCAAGTATCACAAAGTTTATCCTTAAATATCAGCGCAAACAGAAAGCCACAAGCTTTAACCATGAAATGCAGTTTTCATCTCCACCGGTCACCAACAAGTGTATGCTAGATGGTACTGGATACTCATCTACCCAATCAGTTGTAAGAGCATCTCCAATGCTTTTGGCTAAAACGGTTGGCTAAAATAGTATAATATATTGATTATCAAAAATTTACAACCTTTAAGGAATTGTACTTCAGCGAAGTTGGCTATAATGATTGGCTATTCAATATGGTAATAGATGATTTCACATACTGCTACAGATATCTAGTGGTTCAACAAATATGGTCAACATAATGGGGTTGGCTAAATTTTTTGTCAAGGGTTTTGTATTATTGGAGTGCAAAATATTTTTAAACAATCTCTATAATTATATTTATGATATGCCATGTAGGATTTTATCACAGGGTTTTATAGCATTGGAGATGCTCTAATACACACTATTGTGTAGTTTGAGAGATGTTTCGAGTTTAAACCCCACAATTCGTTGTTAAGTGTATATATATATTATAGTATTGTTTAGGAGATGTTTCAAGTCCAAACCCTACATCACCAATATTCCTAAACTATTCGATAGACACCTTCATTGGTGCTTCTTAGCGAGTTTGTGCTCCTGGGTGGTTTGTTTAGGTGATCTACTCTTTGCCTTTGACAAGCTTCTGAGCGAGTGTGCGAGTGTTAAATGTTATGATCCATTTGATACTTTCCCCACTCTAAGATTTTAGAGAGTTGTTCATCCAACATTCATAGACAACTCTTCCATGACGACCTCAGTTCGTCAGATTGGGTTAGCAATCACTGGGGCAAGCTATTAACCCACAGTGTAAACTGTTTTGTTTGCATATGAACAATTGAACATCAAGGCCAAGTTGCATGTCTCGACAACCTTATCTTGACATGGCATCAGAATGACTGAATTAGTAGAAACAAGAGTGTCATGGGTCTTCTGCATTCCCAGTTTGATGGGCTGCTGCTGCTGCGTTCTGCAATATTCCATTATCACATCGAGATGCCTTGTCCCTTTGTGCATAACAAGACGCCTACAATGTTCTTAAAAGTATCCTCGTTACTGAAAGAATATATCATTAGATTTTCAAACATGTTTTCATTAGACTATTCTTCATAGACATACTGCTGGTCATTTCACATATATTATCAAAAGCTCTGTGCTCTGTTGATTCATTAACCGAAGTTTCATGTTTACAGTTCACACAATAAATTACACTTTCATTCAATTACAACAGATTTCCTTCACTTTCAGAACGACATGGAAATCCTCTTATACATGGAAATGCAGATAAAACAGTCAAAAGATAAAAAGAAAATAAAGTTGGAGCTTGTACATGCAATCCTCAAAACAGCAGGCTTCAGGAATATTAAGGTACAGACAGCTACTAAATCTAATATTAGTAATATATATACTTCCCAGAGCATAACAATCAGAACTTGGAACTATTAAACTCGCAGTAAAATGGCTTGCAAGAAGCAGAATGTGGTATTCAGAACCTGTTCAAATGAAACAGCCTATTCAATTACCAGCCTACTGCCTACCACCCCACCTCACATCAGAAATAGCATAAAAAGAACATAATATGCAGAATTTGGTAAAAATGTAAATCAGAAATATTTTGCAAGTATAAACTGCCCATCCAATACAAGCTCAAAAAATGTCAAAAAAACACCACCTAAACCACAGGGAACAAACAATTAACCCTTATAGCACATATATAGTTATTGCAAATCATGTCATAAACAAGCAGAAACAGTCCATATATTTAACCATACAAATGGAAAGCAAAACACGAAATCTAATTTTAACAAAAAACTTGGGGATATATTTACATATTTTGTATATATTTACACAGTGAACGAGTACAAATATCAGAAAAGACTTCTTTCTTACGGATTTTCTTCATACGCCGCCCACTATATTATTAGACCCCAACATGTGACTCCGTAAACTCAATCCATTTTGTACTTGACATTACAAAAGGTTACTCATCAGAAAATACTACTAATAATTATAATTACTTTAGTTAGTAACTCTACTTAGAGACAGACACTATACGTACAAACTCGATTTTTATAGACATATCTACACCGGAAAAAGGATATCACTTTGTGTCTTGAAAAAGCTTAAGCTACTCCCTTATAATGTTGATCTCATCTTCAAATATCTATGTGCAGTAAAGTATTTGCTCAAGGAATCTAAGCCATTGTGGGTATGCTGCAGCTGCGGCTATCCCTGTCAAAACAATCGAAACCCCCCTCAATTCTAACGATTGGTATGTTACCAAAATTTGCCCGACCACATGCTCCTTTCCTTGCAGATGATGATGGGGATGCTGGCATACCATCCAAAATGGAAATTGTCCTAGGTGATATCTGGGTGACCTCGTCCCCAAATCGAGCATCTTGAATTAGTGGGTTAGAAACCCTGCTTGGCGGAGACCCGCAAAAAAAAGGGGATGGCGAGGCAGTCCGAGTACATGTCTGTTCCGATGTATAACCACTCTGCAAATATAATGAATTTTTTTTTTATGTAATACTCAATATTTATTTGAATGAGATAGACTGCAAAAATGAAGAACTTATAATCACATAAACACGCAGATACTCATTTTATGAATAAATATCCAGAGTTTAACTTAGTTCAACGTGAGCACATTTGGACAAAAAAATGTACTACTAAATTAGAAAGCACAAAATCATAATTGCAATAAACCACAAGATGTACTATAAGTGAAAAGTCAAGTAAATTACAAAGAGGGCATACCCTTGATAAGATGATGTCCAACAGTTCACTTCCTGCTTTTGAATCACTGAAGTCTGATTGATTGCTGTTACTATGATAACAAAAATCACATTGTTATGATTCTGTAAGTTAAGGACCTATAAATCTGAGAGTTGAACAATACAAAATAATCAATGGGAGGTGAATGAATGAAAAAATTACCTCATCTGCCATCTCATCGGACCAATGGGCTCATTAAAAGAGGTATTAATGAGGCCAAGGCGTCGGGGTTTAGGACATATTAGATTGTCTCTATTAGCAGGTTCAGATACAGAAACAGTAACAGTGCTCCTCATTTCTTCCCGGTTTTTATTCGCAATTTGGATCATACAATTATATATACTCTTGCCGCCACCAAATTCAAAAAGACCTTTCAAAATTTATAAACTAAAAAGTATGAGAGATGATCTTAAAGACAAAACCTGAAAGAACACCTAAAAAGTATTCTTTATTTAATTTTTATTTCATTTTGTAGTAATATATCTGTACATCCAGCACATAAAGTTAATGGTCATCTGATCAAAGTATCCGCATATATAATGTATAAACTATAGACTGCCGGCATGGGATTTGGCACTCAAAATTAAACGCTTTTGAATGCGCAGCATCAACATGTACAAATATATTTAAAAAAATGCCTCTAAATATATAATCAAAAAATTAAATACCGCAGGACAAACGCATAAGAAGTAATTATACTTCCGCGATCTATCCATGCTTCTAAATTTAGGCCTAATCATCATCACATATTAAATCAGATAAAACATCAATTAATTAAAAATAAAGAAGAAGGGAGGGAGGGAGGGAGGAACCTGACCTGAGGAAGAGGAGGGGGTCCTCCTTGAGGAGGAAGTGATAGCTTTGTTCAGGAAACCAAACACAAACAATTACCTCATCTCATATATACAAATACACACAATAACTGTTTTCTATTCATGGTAAACAAAAAAAGATGGACAATAATACAAGCTAGTTCCTGGACACCCGCGTGTGCATTCGTCAAGGAAGATAGAACTGCAACACTCTGTGTAATGGAAACTGCCCCCGTTTGATTTATACATTTATTTATAATTATAGTAACTGATTTTTTAGAGTGTCACGCTGGCGGTGCTTCCCGCGTTATTTGTCATTGATTTTCGCACCCCCCAACTTTATTTTTTCGGACCATTCACGCATCCCCTATATTATTTTCGATTTTTCTGCTATGTGACACCCAGTAGCACGTAAATTCATATAAGCGCGTAAATTTATAAAGGTCATTTTAATTTGATCTAGTTTTTGTACATGCACGTAAATTCATAAAAGTAATTTTAATTTGGTCTAGTTTTCGTGCATGCAGGAATACATCACTATTTTAAAAAGGAACCAATTAAAATGACTCAAATTTATAAATTTGCGCACTTATTTTATGCACATGGTAGAAAACCATATTATTCTATCTTCTGTTTAAAATATTACAATTCCTTCCTTTGATTTTTTTGCACAAAATTTAAAGTGTATAAAAATCGTAACTTATCATGTAATTTAAATTTAAAATGTATCTATATCTTCAAAAACATCTGGAATGATCTTGGTATATTGCTTTGTAATTTGGGACTGCTGGCAAACTAGCACATAATATGTATTTATAATATCGCTCTGAAACATGAAGTTTCTTGAAATGTATAAGATTTGGTGCTTTACATCTCTTTATAAAATGAATAACAAAGGATGGTTTGAATCAGGCAGAAGCAGGTTCGGACCACTCAGGTGAAGCTCTTTTTTTTGCAAAGTATTCTTCAGCACGGGCAAGGTTCTTCGACACTGATGGCTTGACCCACTTCTTTCGTCCAGGTAATGTGGTCAATGAGCAACCAACAGCCTCCAGCTTCTCCTTTGCTGCAGTTGAAAAGGCTCGGGCCTTGAAATTCAGCTTTACACTTAGGTCCCCATCACCTAGAATCTGATACCACGAGATATTTAAGCAGATACCAAGCCCACAAAAAGTATGAATTAGACTTATAAACAGCTAAAAATTTCAATTAATCATGATTTAGAGATCTAACAGAAACTTGGATCAACATCTATTGTATTCTCTTGAAGTTTATAAACTCACTCAAGTCATGAGAACTTATTGTTTCATGATTTATCACAAAGTTCTATAATTTATAATCTTATCAATACTCTTCCTAATCTACGAGGGAACAAGACTTCTAACAGCAAGAAAACACATTGTTACATGTCCACTATATAATTTGAGCTTTAAAAATTCCAGAAAACAAATTTGTTTAATGAAGTGGAATAACAATTTATAAGAGTATGAAAAACGTATTATTTCTACTACCAACCAACAATTTATAAGAGTATGAAAAACGTATTATTGCTACTAACATTATGTCTTTACATAACAATTTCTGGTTGAGTTGCAGCATTATGCTTCTATTACGCACACAGTGAGAGCTCAGAACTGTATGATACTATAGCGGACAAATGGCAGGTTGTATGACGATACAATGTTCATATGAAAGCTAACTCTGAAAGATCTGAGACTAAAATATTAGCATGGAACTACAAATGTCATTGTACCTTTTATTTCTTTTTCTTCTAATTAAAAAATAAAGGCAATGCCTGTCCATCCTAACAGAGAAATAATTTGCCTTACAATGAGATAAAGTTAAGCGACAAATAATTTACCAAGACCATGCACCTTTTTAAGTTTATGATACACTGTTTATTCCACAACGAAGGTAGTAAAAGAAACCTATACAGCTTAAGGGTCTTTAAGACGGACTCTTACTGCGTGGCATGATAGAAAATAGTTGACATTCCCATTGTTTAAAAATAACAGTGACCGATGCACTTGACAAAAAGACTTGTTGAACCAAGGCACGAGACAACCACACAACTACCCATGAATCTTGTTAACAAATTTCAATGTTGGTTCCGTATCAAGTTAGCTGCAACTATCTGATATAATGGTTAGCTTAACTAGACGGTTTCCATCGAAATTAAAGATTTAATTGATATTCCCGATGTGTTTAGATCATTACCTTCAAAGGAAGTCTTCTTTCTCTCCCTGATGGGTTGATTAGACCCTTACTTTTTAGTGATTCCAGTGACACCTCATCCCCCTCTTGGAATCCTGCAGCTGCTATGTCTTTCAAATTCACTGGAAGATATTTTGGTAACCCCGCACGCATACCTTAATTAATATTTATAAAATTGTTAGTAAATGAGTTAAACACAGCATGGAGATTGGAGACAACGATTATATGATGCTACAAGAACATATGCAATATATAATTGATAAATGAAAGACTTTCCTTAAAGAAAACAACAAGTTACAAGCTAATATACATATTACATATGCGAGTACATGAGTGTTTTTAGCAAACGGAAAGGCCAATTACCACCAAAGTGGCCGTTGCGGAAAATATATCAGGGGAATCGGTAAAACCAAATCTGACACAGCAGAAAGGGGGAACCATCTCTAAACTTTAAAAAGTGAAATCTTTCAAATGTACCGTGGCTGCAGGGAAATTGAATATACAAAACACGGGGATCTTTGACTAAAACTCGTTCCACTCTTATGAGTTCCAAAATTAATGACCCAAATGAATCTATAACCTTTATTAATAAGCGGAACCCTTTTCAATGGTACTTCGGTATCAAATTTGTTTCACCCTTATTTTGGTTTCTCCCTTAAATTCCTTTTTCTCCTGCAATTCTCTAATATCTTTTGATAAAATAATAAAATTGTTAGATTCATATTATAAATGCAATTCTTTTATTATATTCTTACTGAGTTGCACAATAACGTATTTTTCATAATCATGTATATTATATGTTTATACGTTTCTACAAATAACCTTATATAAATAATATAAATAAAGTTAAATAATTAAATAATAAAATAAATAAATAAAACAGCCTTTATCAATAAGCGAAATCCCTTTATAATGATAGTTTGATACCAACTTTGGTTTTACCCCTATTTTTATCTATAATTCTATGTTATGTTATAATAAAACAATACAATTCTTGGAATCCGATTGTAATTCAATTGCAATCCTTTTATTATAACCCTACTAAGTTACAAAAATAACCTAATTTTATATTGTAATTTTATTAAAAGTTATTTATTTGGCATTCTTAAGTTTGAATTTAGATTTTATCATAATGTCGATGTAATTGTTTAATTATGTTGTAAATAAATAAAATATAATACTTCATATTTTACTGGATAACAATGATAATGTTTTACTAAGTAAAATATGTGAAAAAACTCAATTATTAAGTACATAGTAAATGTAATACAACTGTAACAAAAGTAAGTTAGAATTTTTAACTTTACTATTAATACTATAATATAAATAATATAAAGTTTTAATATCAACTAAGTAATAAATATTAATTAATTTAAATAAATTCTCTTGCCCCGTGCTTCATCACCCAATTTTGATTAAAGACCTGATTTGCGAAAACTACACTTGCCTTCTAACAGGTCTTTAGTTTGAGTTTAAAAACTTTGATTCCTACTGTAATTCTAAGTGTATACTAATTTTCTACAAATTCAAAAATATAAAATAGAGAACATTCTGTACTTTCTCTTACATGTCGACGTGTTGTAGCTAAGAAAGCTAAAACTGAAAAGGAGCGGAACTTTATGTTGATATCCAATATTACTAGGTTTCAATACTTTCAAATTAAAATGATAAACAACAATATTAACACATACTTTCTTCTAATGAAATGGCCACTTATCTTAGGAAAAGGGCAGTATACAACAATTTAGGGAAGGTGAATGGAACTTGTGAATAAATTTATTTACTATTTCGTTAGATGCGGGCTATGTTAGTCAGACTCGGAGACAGAGTATCAGACACAACACATGTCTGAGCCAGACTTATAATTTCTTAAAATTAGGGACAAGGTGATTCTATCCTATTTTTTGACACATTTACATAGAAACTACATAATTTTTTATAGAAGGTATATTAGATGAATGTCGTAGCAAAATTACCCAGTAAAACTCACACTTAACATGATTTTGTAAAAGACTTTGCAAATTATGCTTCTCTTCTCCCTTCTTTGTTCTCATTACTCCTATCTTTCTTCTCATATTATAATTTATTTTATATTTCACTCATACATCATATGTGGTCCTTCAGTTGGTCAGTTTGGTATGTTTCAGTTAAAGAATCTGACACTGCAACAAGTGTTGTCTCCGACAGGTACGACAGTTGAAACTGAACAGTCGAACTAACATAGGATGCACAGTACTTGTCACATACTCAACTGATAATTAGTTTACAATATACTATCAGGCAATATTTATTGCTCCTAATGACAGAATTGCAGAACATTTTTTTTTTTTTTTTGAATAGGAAGGAAACAGATATGATGCATCTTCAAGTTCTTCCTTTTTAAATTCTTCCTCAGATAGTGCCACCAGCACATCACTACAAACAATTTAAGTATAGTTAATGACAAAATGTTTTCTTACTGTTTAGCGGGGGGTGATTGTGTTGTACATCCAAGGAAGTCAAGACAAGATAAATGGTAAGCACAAATCGAACAATTTTTTGAGATACTAAAAGAAGGTCTATATTGATCTAGCTTTTGGTCTACATAATTAAAGTTGGAATAAAAGAAGATTTCAGCCATATACTTAACCTGATGGTTTTAGGTATTTGCTTTTGTGGCTTGAAAGTGTTGTATACGCAGATAAAAAAAATAAGAAAAAGCAAGTAAAAGAACTATATAATAGGTCTAAAGAAAAGGTAGCCAATGGCATCGTGATGATATATATTGAAATTGGGGGGGTAAAGGCTCTAGGCAAGTTACAAATATTCAAAATATACAGTATCTATGCACAATCGTTCCGTGCCTGTTTGTAGGGACGTCATACAGAGATTCCAATTTCAAAATGAAGACCGAAGGTAGTTACATATTCTATCTAAATGAAACAATGCTCTTGTCACTAATTTGTGGCATGCCACCGACGCTACTTAAAATGTACTACATATTATTTTTATAGACAATGGTATGCGCAGACTAATACAAAAATTTAAAAATTCAGACCATCATCTTATATAAAAATCACAACTTTAACTTGATCAAACAACAGAAGGATTAAGTTAATTACCTCCAGCAATACCCCTCAATTTAGGTAATCGACGATAAAGAGGCATTTGTCCTCCTTCAAAACCCCTCATAACACCTGGCCCGGACCTCGATTTTTGCCCTCTCATCCCAAACCCACAACTCCCTCCTTGTCCAGCAGCATGACCTCTTCCCTTTCTTTTCGCTTTCTTTCTCGACCCGGGTTGAGGACCAAGATTATCAAGCCTAAGCCTAGCACTAGTAACTGAAGTTGAAGCAGTAATTGGTGATGAAGATGAGGCTTGGTTAAGCACAATTAATGGTTTTCTTGATGAACAGCCTTTATGGGTCGGGTTAAATTTAAAAGACACGAACTGGGTTGTGCTTGCCTTGAGATTACTCACATTTCCCTAATTAAATGTACCCCAAATTTTATCAGTTGCAAGATTATTTAAGAAAGTAAATTTATGTACTTTACTAACAAGAGAGAGAGAGAGAGAGAGAGAGAGAGAGAAGGGGGGCGGGTGTTACCTTGAATGAAGCAGAAAGGTGAAGTGATGAAGTTGCAGTTGAAGAGAGAGTTAGAAGAGAAGCCATTGCTCTAACTTTGAATTTCTGAACGGATATGGTTAGATTTGCAGCTTTCTATACTTGTGCTTGAGAGTGAGAAGAGAAGTTCATGATATATATCGTTGGAGAGTATTTCATGCAACTAATCAGAGTGGCGCAGCGGAAGCGTGGTGGGCCCATAACCCACAGGTCCCAGGATCGAAACCTGGCTCTGATATAGTTTTTCCTTTTTGACGTGCCGTTCTTGAAAAGTTGTTTGGCTCTTAAGATCACATTGAAACTTATTTTTTATTTGCGTTTTTATAAAAAAAATGTTTTTTAATTTACGTTTCTATTAAATTTAAAATTAAAATAATATTTTTCAAGAAAATATTATTTCCTGAACGCATCTACGGTACGCAGAGATGTTCAAAAAATCCGAAGCCCGGAAAGCCCGGTTCGGCCCGGCCCGCGGACTTTAAACGGGCCTTCTTTTTTATTGAAAATCCGGCCTGACCCGAAACTCAAAAAATCCAGATAAAAGCCCGGATTTAAAAAAGCCTGGTTCTAAAAAAGCCCGGATAAAAGTCCGGTTCGGCCCGGATAAAAGCCCGTGCTTTTTTAAAAGTCCGGTTAAAAATCTGAATTTTTTATATAAAATTTATGAATATATAATATATTTCATAAATTTTGAGAAACAATATTATACAATTTAAAGCAATTGATATATATATTTGGTTGATTTTTCTACTTGTTACGGTAAATAACAACTGTTAGTGTTTTAGGTTAAAAAATCGTTGAGTGTAATATTAAATAATATTAAAGAAGGGAACTGTTGAATATAATATTAAAGAATATTATTTATTTCGGTATCTAACTACTCTTTCTTGTAGTTTGAGATATTTTTTTTTTTTTGGTACCTAAACTACTCACAGATCGAGTCACAAAATATATATTAATATTTAATATATAAATAAAAAAAGCCCGGCCCGGCCCAGTCCGCGGGCCTAAAACGGGCCTCATATTTTAGAGGAAGCCCGGCCAGACCCGATTCGTTTTGAAAAAGCCTCAATTTTTTAAGACCCGAATAAAGCCCGACCCGATTGACTTTTTTTTGGCACCTCTAACGGTATGTATTTAAGTTAAAAACGCACTATCCACATGTGTTTGTAATTTATTAATGTAGTTTTTCAATGCGTTACTTTTAAAAATTCTACGGGTCCAATTATTTGGCGCAATAAAGATGCAATGGTTTTTAGTTTTTCAAAACGTATTTTTTATTTGCTTTTTTACAAAAAGACATTTACAATTTACATTTTTATTAAATTTAGAAATTAAAACAATATTTTTTTAAAAAAATAATTTTTATATGAAAACGCATCTATAATATGTATTTATGCTTAAAACGCATTATCCACGTCCTTTTTTATATATTAACACAGCTTTTCAATGCGTTACTTTAAAAAATTTTACAGGTCCAATTGTTTGGTGCAATAAGAGAGGCAATGGTTTTATAGTTTTTCGGTAACAACCTCTATTACTAAGAGGAATCACGGGGCCCTTCTTTCCTTTCCTCTTTCCCCGAATGGTTAGTGATAACAAAGCTCTTATTTCTGTATAATGATTTTTTGATCATTTTTTACTTTAAATTGTGATAAAAAGGTCATTTCTTTGTTGTTTCACCAAACACATCTCCAATATCTTATTTTCTCCTATTTTGGAGAAAAAAGCCTTTTAAATTTATTAACACTATATATTCTTGAATTATTGTATTTACTGTTTAATGCAACTGCTCGTTCACATTTTTTTTGTATTTTATATCTTATACCAAAAAAAGGTAATTAGCTGAAAAATAAAATGATAATGTTTCTGAACTTTTATTAATTGACTCTTTTGGCCAGCAATTTCTGCATTATAGTACAACTAGCTTTATAGCCCGTGCGAGACACGGGCATTCTCTAAACTTACATGTTAATTAACAGTATACATATTTTGTAAATGAAATATATGTTATGTTCGAAGATGTACTTTTTTTAACTTTATATCAGACAATAGATAGTATCGTAAAAGTCATTAAACATGAATATTCATTATTTGACAGGATCAATTTGATTGATTAAGAAGAAATTGAGTTCATTTATGTTAATTGTCTTAATTTCTTATACTGGATTTGGATTTGT
>PHNY01162606.1:8639-20040 GCA_003724115.2 Anethum foeniculum | reverse complement strand
CCCCCCCCCCCCCCCCCCCTTATTTCCTAATAAATAGGCAAGCTGAGCTGTTGGAAAGGAAACGACTAAAAAAACTTCGACAGAAGGAACAGAAAACAAAAGGACGGTCCTGCAAGGAGACAACTAAATTAACGGGTGCTGCTGATATGGTTGAGAATGTGCCATATGCTGAAATAAGTTGTCCACCCCAATCTGCAGGTGAGTTACATGCTTTAGAAGATCATAATTCCTCACTTTTCGAGGCCGTCCACGTTTTCAACAATGAAGTAAAGGATATCGATGTTGAAGGTGGAAACACCAGTGAACTCTTGGATATTGGGGGAGCTAAGAATGTTGAATTGCTAGGAAGTGAGGGTAACAATCTTGATGTAGTGAAACCAGATCCTTGTGGAGCTAAGAATGTTGAATTGCCGGGAAGTGAGGGTAATAATCTTGATGTAGTGAAACCAGATCCTATGCAAAAGCATTCTCCCTTAACGGACCCTCAAGTTGATAGCAGTGAAATTGGCTCTAGAAAAGGTACAGTAGAAAATAGCCAGGAGTGTGTTAAAGCTATGTTGCATGAAGGGGAAATAAGTCAAACAAATCGCATAAGTTGTGAGGTGATGATTGGTTCTATACCTGTGACTGTTGGAACGGGTACAATGCCAGGCAAATGCTCTCTTGGATTATCCGAAGTTGTTGATAATGATAGCAAAAAGAATGACTTCATACAACCACCAAAGTTGTCCCTCTCTAGTCATTCTGCAAGAGCTTTTCTTTCCCAGAGTATGAACATTAGTACCCTGCATACTTTTTTTCTTACTAGATATATTTTTCTTGCATTGATATACTACTGTATTTGATTATATTATATTCAATGTAGGATGGAAGGAGGCTATCTCAGGGGACCATGAGACCTTGGTCCTATCCCAAGAGCCTGAACATCAAGGACAGTGTGATGTTACAGATGATGATAGCAAGGAGCGTAGCATTCTTGGCAGCGCAGAAAATCGTTTGGGTATTATGGAAGCGCGCAAGTATCCAACAGACAGACCTGTGAATGCCAAGCCAAGTAGAAAACCCAAAAAGGGTTACCTAATAAAAGTACAATGCTAAAAAGTATTATCACCTAGGAGGTACAGGGAAGGGGTAGTTGAGAGGTTTCTTTTGGAGAAGTATGTTGAGGTATTATTTTGTTTCTTACTAATGTTGTTGAGATAATTGGGGTTTTTTTGTGACTTTAAAATTTCCTAAAAGATGGATAAATTGTTATAGCAGTTTTTGAGGTTTCATTTTCTGATTATTTATATTTCAACTGGGAATTTACTGGGAGTTTTTTAGTTTTCTGGCAACTAAAAAGTTGAAGGTATTTAACAATTTATGCCTTCAAATTTCTAATATTAAGGGAGGACCTTAACATAAATATTTATGAACTAAGATATTGTTGATATTATTGAATACTTTTTAAAAGTATTTTCAAAAATTTGTATATTTTGTATATTGATTTTGTATAAAATTTTGCTTGTTAAATTATTGTTTATAGTATAAATTTTTTAGAAATTGTGGAATATTTTATCTATGTTTAATAAAGTTTTTAGTAATATATGATTTAGTAATTTCAAAACTGATAACACAAATTTTAAATATAAATTACTAATTATTTTGAATCTTTTTGCACCTTTTCAAGTGTATAGAGAAGATAACTTAGCAAATCATTTTAAATTTTATTAATACAAAAACATCAAAGAAACACTATACATGTAAGAAGTCAACTAAATTGTAAATACTAAATAGAAAACGAAGTTTGTATTTAAATATTATTATTCCTTGTTAATCTTTTTTATATTTTAATATTTTAGAAATATTTAATGCTACTATTTTCAAGATTTTCAGGTATATTGTGGGCGAATATGTATTCTGAAAGATATATGATTTTTTTAAAATATATGAATATAAATTTGAGTATGTTATTTGGGAAAAAAAATAATTATTCAAGTCTACAGAGTTCACTTTTTTGTTGAAGTGCAAAAGACTTCAACTTAAAACTCATCCGGTATAAGTTATCAATAAATTTTGTAATGAGTATCTTGCATACTTATCGCTAAATATATTTTTTTCTTTAATGTACTACTATATTACATTATACTCAAGCACACTGTGATGCCACAAAGCAGGAACGTGGCATTCTTGTTAGCGGAGAACACCTCTGAGATATGGGAACACTTAAATATTCAATCGACGGTCTTGATGATATTCTAAATAATGACTACCGAATACTTTTGTATGAAAAATTTTGACAATTTTCTAATATACGAACAAATATCGTAAAAAGATCCTACTAGACAAGGGTGTGAAATAGCTTGGCTTAAACTCTTGCCTTTGCCAGAGTTTTTGGATGATAATGGATGTCTCAATAATGTTAATTTGGGATGTTAATAAAGTAGGGTGCTGATCTAATTTACTGATTTAATCAGAAATAATATATTAAGTTGACATCTTTTATAGGGGTACTAATAATTCTAAGATTTTTTAAATAAATGCGACTAAAAAGATGTGTTTCAATAAAAAAAGTATGATGTGATAAAATTAGTACTTCTTAAAGGGTATCAAACGGTTTGATTACAGCCCTAATCAAACCATTAGAGTTGTTCTAGGATGTCCTAAATAAAAATCCATTAGGTTTAATTTTGGCGTCACATAAATCCTATCCACTCAACTTATTATCTTATATCTTGCATTCTTACCTTAGATTCTTCTACTATTCTCCCCAAACACAAATCCAGGAGCTTTGACAAACATCAAAAAAATGTCTGGTGTGACTAGTCCATCCAGTGACAAGAATCACAAGGTAGCAGTCACCAAACCTGGCACCAAAAATTTATACTCTTTAACTCTCCGACACTACATTATTTTGGCTGTAATAGTTCTCCTCTCTGTTTCTGGAATGGCAAGGCCCCAAGAATTTGCATTTGCAATCTTTACTGTCATCTACATGTATTTTCTTTCCATGGTTGCTTTCCCTGTTATTTCCAACTCTACCTATCCTCCCATTTTCACATCTAAGCAGCTTAAGCTTATGGGTGTCTACATCATTGTTACTGGCCTAATTGGCCTTATTATACCTGTTGCTTACGTAACTGAAGGTTTCTTTCTGGGCCATAAAGAGAGCATCAAACCAGCGGTTCCCCATCTTTTTCTTTTGTTATGTCAAGTATTTATGGAAGGAGTTGGATTTTCGGATAAATTTTCACTGCCTATAAGAGTATACGTGCCTGTGGTGTATAATTCAGTGAGGATTTTCACCCTCATGGAATGGCTGAGAGACGAGTTTGCTAAGGAAAACATTGGTGGAGATGGCGCGAGTTCCAGCAGTGCAGTAAGGATATATGTTGGAAGAAGTATTGCTGTGACTAATATGGTGTTGTGGTGCTTCAATCTGTTTGGGTTTTTGTTGCCTGTGTGGCTTCCTAAGATTTTTAAGTTATACTATTCGACACCTGCAGTGTTGCACAAGGTTAAGACTTGAAGAGTTCTTTATAACGACCCAACAAGGCAACAAGATCAACAATCAGCCATTTCAAGTGAGCAACCTGGAAGCCAATATAACTATAGTGCTACAAGACCTTGGGGCTTGTATTATACTACAGCTATACTAATTTAGGTCCGCACTAGCGTGAAAACACGTGAGAATAATCCTGCACATGTGCTGTACTACCTATGTATATTGCTAAAACTCATCTTCATAAACTGTGATCCTCATTATTTATATAGTGAATTCTTGCATTATATCTCTCTATATATTTTTCAGTTTTGAAACTTAGGCAACAGGATAACAAGAAAAAAGAATCACCAAGATCAAAGGCCTTGAATTATTTTGATAAGTATCCCTACAATGTGTATGATACTTTGGGCTCTAGTTTTCGTGCTAGTTAATTAGCACAAGGCCTTAGGAGTAATCTGTATTACTTGCTTCACTACCTAGTCTAGCTATTTGTATAGGTTTACGAAATTACCTCACCAAAAAAATCCAATAGAAGTTGAGTTTTATTGTATACCAAAATGACATTCACATAACTTTTTATAAAAAAATTGACGTACAAAATTAAAAAACGATGCAAGTTGAGCAGTATCAAAGGAGATAAGCTTTGCACAATGGACAGCAGAGACCAAAGGAAATGAAATGAGTTTCTGGGCTTTGATTTTTTGATAACTTGGTACTGAGCTTTGCGCTCGGTTCTCTCTCGGTTTTTTTTTTGGGTCTACTTCCACAATATATGTACTTTTTGGTCTATTTGTTCTTACCAAGAAATGTTGCCAGACTCACAACCTATAATACTAGAGGTTTTCAAGATACTTCTACTTAACTGGTGTTACAAAGTTTACTCGGCGCTCTGGCTCAGTGTTTGGAAGTTGGATGTTGATATAGACCGATTTGATTAAGTACTTAACAATTCGAACAATTAGTAAACGAGTATGATCGATTTTTGAGTTTTATAATTTTTGACAAAACTAATTATTGAGATAAATAAAAAAATATGTAAACTCTTTAACTATATTAAAAAAAATTCACCTTAAATCTTTGTAAATGATCCAATTTTCTTTATTTGCTTCTTTTTTCTTGATTTATTCGCGTTATCCCAGTACTACATATGTTACTTTAAAAAAAAAAACTAAAAACTACACATGTCGTGTTTTGGGCTGATGCATTTTATTCATGAACTAAACTTACAGAAACAGGCCCAAACAAGCAACAAACATAGAAACAAAACTAACGGCACGTACATAAAAAAGTCTAGATAAAATATGATAGACTTTTATCGATAGGTGTCAAGTGCACCTCCACGGCCTTAGTTCGACGATTACTACAACACAAGGTGTGTGTATATGTATGTAAATATTTGTATATACCCATACATATTTCATTACCTTGATTCATTCGATATTACGGAACTAACTGCCAAGTAGACAGAAAAAAGATATGTGGTTTTTTGGAAGAGGGAAAGGAGCGTCTGGCTTTTCATACTCATCTACTGCTGAGGAAGTTACCCATGGAGTTGATGCCTCTGGCCTCACTGCCATCGTTACTGGTACTTTTTTATGCTCTCTTTTCGTTTACGGTTAAATCTCGATAAATGAATATCACTTGCACACGATAATTTTTATTCGTTTATCTAGATTATTTATCAAAGTTAAATACACCTTAGCTAGTGGGGATCAAAAGAAATGTTAATTTATTAAGGTTATTCATTTGTATTATCTCGTTACCTTTTACTGCATATTATTGTTTAAAGTTGGTTTATCTGATAATTATGTGTGAGTAGTAGGGGGATACGAGAGGCTTACACTAATTTATTTTAGCAAGGGTTTTAGGGGAAATTAAATTACAGTGTATTCGATAATGCATCAATTAAAAATTTTTGAAGCGGCATGATGAAGTGTGGCATTTTGATGAAGTGACTCAATGTGATAACAGGAGCATCTAGTGGTATTGGAACTGAAACCGCCCGTGTGCTTGCATTGCGAGGAGCACATGTTGTCATGGGTGTTAGGAATATGGCTGCAGGGAAAGATGTTAAGGAAGCAATTGTGAAAGAAATTCCCTCTGCCAAAATTGATGCATTGGAGCTGGATCTTAGCTCTATGGCATCTGTCAGAAAATTTGCATCAGACTACAACAGATCGGGTCGTTCATTGAATCTGCTAATGTAAGCAGGAAAGGAAGTTAACTGTCATAATTTTGTTCATTATTATTATCCGTGCTGCTTTCATTTTGAATTGTTCTAGCCAAGTTCCAGTTTATACCCATGTGTACATGTTTGTTTAATTTGTCGACCGCTGTTTTTTGTTAGTAATAATGCAGGAATAATGGCGATTCCGTTCAAGCTGTCCAAAGACAATATAGAACTTCAGTTTGCTACCAATCACTTAGGTACAATGCAATCCTTTGAAACAATATAAGAAAATCTAAAATGTACTTCACGTGAAAATCTTATGACTCTCCGGAGCACATATTTCATGATGTCATGATTTTCACAAATTTCCTAACATCGAGTGTTTACGAAAAAACCCTGAGTCAGGATGAAATCAAACTTCTGTTTCCAAACCTTTTGTAGGTTCTTCACTAGCAACAATTATTCCTAGAGCTCATAAACCAAGTTTTCTAAATCTTACACATGTTCTCCAAAGCTGTTGTAACCTATCTTGTTTCAAGCATAGACTAGTATTACCGTGTATTTCTAAATTTTTTAAATAATTTTGCCTCATTTACTTCGGGGAAGGGGGGTTTCTCCCAAGACCTTGCACACTTCTCTTCTAGAGTTCGGATGCACATATTATAGGAAATACAAGTGTTTTTTTAAGCTTTCTTGGGTCCACATTGTGCAGAAGACTTATAATTGATGTACTTACAAATAGAAGCTACTTCTAGTCTTCTATTGACTATTCTATAAGCGTTTAAGCTGCTTGCAGGCCATTTTCTTCTGACAAACCTGTTGCTGGACAACATGAAGAAAACAGCTAGTAAGTCTAAGAGGGAGGGAAGGATAGTTAATGTTTCATCTGAGGCTCATCGATATTCATACCGCGAAGGCATCCGTTTTGATAAAATCAACGATCAAAAGGGGTAAAATTAATTACAAGTCTATATAAGAATCGTCACTCTAATACAATTCATTTATATCTGTTTCTTTGTATTGACCTATATTTAAAACGAATGGTTATAATCTGTAAAATCTTTTGAACTTTACATGCTAAACTGTTTTAGTTGGTATAGCACAACATATGTCATAGCCTGTTTATATGGAAAAAAAATTCAATGACAAGAAATAAACCTCTTAAACGGTTCTTTAGTCTGTTTCATATGATTTCAATACTATTAAGAATTGCTTTTCCCCTTCATCTGCATGCAATTGTAAAAATCTTATAGTCATGGCAATATTGCACGTGCCAGTTTGCTCAGACTTCAACACAAGCCGGACAATATACAATCAGTTTAAACTGTTTTTTTTAAGATCCAATTCAAAAATCTAAATACCCACACACGGATGCTTCTACTGAGGCTTGAACCATTGTAATGAGGTGTAGGAGTATGCACTACGTTAAGCCTTGTAGATTAAATTGAATATATTTGGGAAGATCTACTTTTAAATTTTGCGCATGTACTCAACACCTAATTATAGGAAAGAGTGACATGGTAATGTTGATGTATTTTTCCAAGTAACATGAGATTTGACTTTCCTCTGGTACTCGCTTGTGCAGATATAGTAGTTATGGTGCATATGGCCAATCAAAGCTTGCTAATGTGTTGCATGCAAAGGAACTTACAAGGCGCTTAAAGGTATATGCACTGGTATATTCATTGTTCATGTAATCCTAGGAAAGTTAGAGCCGTTTCAACATATTTTTCTTTTATAAGGGCATGATCTGCATTTCTATATGGAAACTTATCTTGAAGCTGTCCCGACTCCTGACGGCTTAGTGAGAATCTGACCTATATATTCTTATCTAGATTCTATCATATCGAAACAAATCATTCTTCAAACCTGGTATACCATCATATGAAACTACAAAGACTTTATATTTTGTTAGTTTCAGAAGTTTATGATAATTGATACCTCTGCTTTGGCAGCGAATATGAAGTGACCGTTATATTAAATGTTAATAATGTGAAACAGAGAGATAGCTATTTTTATTCACTAGTTTACAGGGGCAAGTACTTGGTATACACATAGGCCACAGCCTAAAGTTTCCTTTATGGATTTAAACTAAGATACTGTACAGTATACCTTTTGTATCTTACTATCATTCCATCTCCCTTCCTGAAGAAATACATCGGGTTCACTCTGGTTGTAAATGCTAAACAAATAATTTAATTCAAGAACCCTTTGGACTTATACATTTCGCACAAAAGATCTGTACGTCAGGATATAATATTTTGAATCTAGAGTTCTGAACCTTATAATGTGATTTTTGTGAACAGGAAGATGGTGTAAATATAACTGCTAATGCACTTCATCCGGGGATAATTGCTACCAATCTGTTTCGCTATCAAAACTCTGTTGCAGGTATTGATCTCCTCTTGATATAAACGTAAAATTGTATCCGGCCAAAAAGCTAAAAGGCTGTCAGAATTTCATGAATAGTTGTATTTATAAAAGATTAAAAACAGGTTTCAGTAACGTGTTTAATACTTTAATATGTATTACTTGGGTGTTGCCTTTCTTATCAAATTTATGGTCAGTCATTTGATACATATGATATAATTAAATAGAAGTTTGCAGTTGCCTCTTAGGCAAACTCTGAGTTTGTTAAACTTAACGTTATTCCTTTATCCCTTTATTATTGTAAAATTAACCTTTTATGATATACATGTCAAGTTTGGTTTATGTACAGTATTCGTGCTTCTGATGCAGGTATAGTAGGTAATGTGGGTAAATATTTGATGAAGAATGTTCAACAAGTAAGTCGAACATCCATATCATTTTTACCGCTTAGCTAAACAATAGAAATACCATAGATTATGTTTCATTCTGCAGTTTATTGCTTGTTCATTGCAACTTTACGGGTTTTGATATATCATTATGTGGGCTCACCACTTTCACAAATTTGCTTGGCAGGGGGCAGCAACAACGTGCTACGTAGCATTGCACCCACAGTTGAAGGGAGTGAGTGGTAATTATTTTAAAAACAGCAATTTGGGCAAAGCAACTGCACAGGCGAACGATGTTGACTTGGCAAAAAAACTTTGGGAATTCAGCATCAATTTAACCAAGTAACAACATCTCAATCCAACAAACTTGTCCAAAGCATAGACGAGTATTAGGATTCTAATGTCAATATCTTAAACATGATATACTTGACAAGTATTGTATTTCATCTTTCAATTCAATATATAGCTACAAATAGAAGTTTTAGTGGAATACTCGGTGTACAATCAATAAATCTGGGCAGTTCAGGAGTTGACTGTTCTATGCTAGTATGTTTTCTTAAAGCAGATCAAAAGCCACACCAATAACAGACCTGTATTTGCTTCAGATACAAAATCAAAATCCAGAACGTTTCTGTTATCTGTATATAACATTTAAACCCCCTTCAATAAATGGTCCTAAAGCTACAATGACATTACACAATAATATATATGAACCGGGAGCAATTTAATCACAGGGCTTTCTTTCCCTAGCAACTCAGACCTTCACAGCTACCACAGATTAGTTGAGTTCCGGAGTTGGGATGAAGATTTTAGACACTTTAACCCTGTGTTAAGCTCAGATGTAGAGTCGGAAAAAATATATTTGGCAACATCTTTGAGGAAGAAGCTTGTCAGAGAAGATAGTTCTTTTTTCTTTGCACATTAGCCTAATAGAAAGTCAATTCTACAAGCTTAAGCGTCTCTTTAATCTGCCTGAACCACAAATTATTTGCATACTACCCAGTTTCGGATATTGACATACTCCAAATAACCAACCAGATTCCTTGTTATTTACCTAGTTCCCATCTCAACCTTATTCAAAATGACTTCCAAGTACTCGGTTAATATGTTAATGTATCATGTTATTATCCCCAAACAATATAGGTTAGCAAGTTTTCACTCAATGACCAGCAGTGATCAGGTTTAATGTGGGCCGCTGGTGAAGAACAAGGTTTCAGAACTAGTGATAATTTGGAACTCACGTTATACTTCGAACTGCTGGGACACATAAGCAATCAACACTCACTAACCTTCTTGCAACTCTCCTTGGGCCGACCTTCAAATTGATTTGCAAGAACAAACGGCTGAGATCCTAATGGCATCCCTCGAAAAAAATTGGGATTAGGATCATGAGAAGTGGTGCCATTAGTGTAGGGACTGCGGAGGGGCTTCGGTAACTCTTTCCAGTTAACTATATGATTAATGTTATGAAATGGAATCGCACCACTGGTTCCCGTAAGAGGGGTAGAAGAACCTGAAGCAGTACGCGGGCTAGATATTGGCGAGGGTGACATCCTTCCATTCAACTGTTGCGGAGACCTTGGTTGTAAAAGAGGGCTTCCAATTGGAGAGACTGGGCATGATATGTTCCTCGGAATATGGATATCACTGAAGCAACAAAAATGCAATCAGACAAAAAGACCCAATAATAGCAGCTATTTCTAGTCTTCACAACATCTACAGTAAAGGGTTATTCTTTTTGGTACAAATCTCTTGAAAAATATTATAAGCCACAAGGTCATGCAAAGCCTTCTATTTGATAACGAAGAGAGACCTGAAATTGAAACCAGATTTTGACACCCTAGAGGAATGGACAGCGAGCCTCTCTGAATCCAAGACCGGGCTGTTCCTTGCATGAGCCTTACCCTGGGGAAAAAAGAGGGGGCATATTAGAGCTTATAATTCAAGGGAAATGTTGAGTACCTAATGTCAACACAACTCAATAAGTTGCGTCTAACACCTTCTAAAAATTAAAAGCATAAAAATGGTGAGTCTGGCAGTACAAAGAAATTTTTTATGTGAATCAGGAAGCTTTTAGGTTATATGAATTACGGAACCACAAATCGTATAAAAAACAATATCTGGTCCTTGGATGACAAGTTACTGGTAATGGGCAAGGATATAACTACTCTAATATCATTAGATTGTTCAAACTTCCTTTACAAGCATGAAAGAAACAGTTCAGTTGACCAACATTCATCCAAATATTAGTGCCTACTAAGTAAAATAAAGAAAATGCAACATTCATTACCACATAATTTACTCCTTTTGTAATGCCAGTTGGAGGAGCAGAGGGCTCATGACCTACAACTGCCTTCTCCAGAGGTGCGGCGTTTTTAACAAAACGGTGCTCTAAAAGCTGAGCAGCAGTTGGACGATGAATTGGATTCCGCTGCAAACAAAGCCGCACAAAGTCCTTTCCATCATTTGAAAGGTGGTCTGGAATTGCAGGGAGTTCTTTACTATTCCCAATTTTGAACATAGCAGCAACCTTAACCAGAAGATGAAATTTACTAGACAATGAGGAATACGCACAAGTCATTGTAAAAAGAAAATAATTGCTAAATTTATTATTATGCTCGAACAGTGTCAGTCAGATAAATGAGTAATAGTTCAACTCAAGGGATATTTGTTTAAGTCTGTTCATCTTATCCTTTTCTTCTATGTTTGGAGTTTAGACAGATAAGTCTGTACATTATATTCTATCTCACACAGTTACTTAGTATAACTAAGAACTAACCCCTTCATACTGGCTCCAAGGTGGCTTTGTTGTAGCCATTTCCAGAACTGTGCAGCCAAGGCTCCAAATGTCAACAGCTAGGTGGCTACCATTTGCATTCTTTATGACCTAAGCAATTGGAGGAAGGAAGATATAAATGTGTCTAAACGAAAAATATATCAGCAAGACTATTTCGTGGTTTAAAAACAAGTTTTCACCTCGGGTGCCATCCA